>QEPC01000864.1:2355416-2376998 GCA_003113815.1 Sphenodon punctatus
GATGGGTGAAATGGGAGGAGGATTGCAATGGATTGGGGAGCTGGGAAATGCTGGGAGAGGGAGCCTTCTGAAACGCCTGCTGTTCAGGAACAGTGACTAGCTCAGAAGGTGTTGGGAAGGGGGGAGGCAGATAGTTTTGTTTCTTGCAAGCCTCTCCACCCCTGGTGCCTGGAAGTCTGCTCCTCAGCTGACTACCCTTCCCTGTCACGTTTGACCTTCCAGTGACCCTTTTTTTGCCACCCGAACTCACCCGAACGTGATCCGAACTGACCAAACTGTTCGGTCATTTCGACATTCGGAATTGAGTTCGGTTCGGTCAGTTCATGTTTGGATTCGGGTTCGGTCATCCGAACAGGACGAGTTCGGGCCGAACTCTGAACTTCCGTACCGTGCTCGCCCATCCCTATTTCCTCTCCCCACCCCGAAACTGTGAGACCAAGAGACACCGTCCTGGTTACTGCGCCCTGAGACTAGAAAGGGGATTGAACCCCAGCTCTCCAGACCCCAAAGAAGAACCCCCTTACTCCTTCCAGCTAAAGTAGCCACTCTCCTTTGCTTGCAAGGGAGCTTGCTTTTGTTCTTCTCAGGATCAGCCAGTAGAGGGCATGATGGTCCTGTTCCTCCACCTACCCCAGGGGTTCTGGAATGTCTACTACTAGGCTGTTCTCATGAACATACCAGAGCTACTGTCCCTAGGCACCATGTTCAAGGGCATGGGAAAGCAAGGGTTAAATAACTCTCCAATTCCCCTTGTCTCCATGCTTGGGACCTTGCAGGAAGCTGTCAGCAGGGCAGGGAGCTGGAATTAACAAGTAGTCAGTGGGGCAGAGATGCTGTTCGAGGAACACACAAAGGAGGAAGTACTGAGGGTTTCTGGGACAGCAGAGACCTGCAGAGAGAAAAGTGACTAAGGGGATAATGCTCACAACAGTACACACGAAAATGCCTCCCTTAGTAGAAGTCTTGTGCTCCACTTGCTTGACGAGGTAATTGCCCCATCTCGTGTGAACACAGGGGAGGCTATTGTAATTTGGAAGGCAGCTACCTCTAAACGAACACCAGTGTGTACAAACTCACAGTGAATGCTTAGTGCCACACAGAGTGTCGCAGAGTAGGGCATTCTGCAGAGCAGGAGTGTGCAGAAGGGGTTAAGATCTAACTCGGAAAAGCGCATCCCCCTTGTGGAATTCTCCAAGCAGCCGCGACTCCATCAGATTAGGAATTAATTATAAATATGATGAATAGGAAGGGAAAAAAACCCCTCCACCTTGTTTAAAAAACAGAGCGTGCAATGTTGGGGAACAAGTTCTGCCTGGCAGGCAGGTGACCGTGTGCCCTGGAGGCAGCAGGGAAGGCAGTGTGGAGCCAGTAATTGAAAAGTGGAGGGATGAGTGAGCAGCTTAAATAGCAGCATCCTAACACTGAGCGTGCATGGGAAGCTCCAGTGCTAAAGCAATCAGGGGGAGTCAGCGACCTGGGCCCGGACAGACAGCCCTGCGTCCCTTTGTTTGAGACTATCACTGCCTGCTTTGAACTGACATTGGGCAGGAGAGGGTGAACAATTGTGATGAAATCTCAATTAAATCCCGGAGCTTGAGAGCAGGTTATCATAGGCCCTGGATTACAGCGTTCACACAAACATTTTGCCTTCTGAGGCACCTAACCTGCTTTTACATCAGGCTTGATTTGATAGGAACCTATCCCAGAATCCAGTGCTCCAGACTGTGCTGCTAAGCATTGTGGGAACCTTGAGAGTCCTTCAGGGTGCCGCAAAGGATTATGGAATACGATATTTTTTATTTTATTTTTTATTTTTTTTATTTTTTTTTTCAGATTTATATCCTGCCCCCTCCTGCAACGCAGCTTGGGGCGGCTAACAACAACAATAAAAACAATTAAAATTCAGTTAAAATATAAATATAAAATACATCAAAAAACAGGGCTAGAAAACAGTAATAAATAGATAAATGGGCGGGGGATTAAAATCACCCCCCCCACCCTCCCTCCCAAAGGCCTGGGCAAACAGCCAGGTCTTACAGTTCCGCCGAAATGTCAAAAGGCTTGGGGCCAGGCGAGCTTCCTCCGGAAGGGAGTTCCACAGCCGCGGCCCTACCACCGAGAATGCTCGCTCCATCGTGGCCCCCCGCTTAACACGGGGGACCTCCAGGAGGGCACCCCCGGCAGACCGCAGGAGCCGTTCTGGGGCGCGAAGGGCGAGGCGGTCCCTAAGGTATGAGGGGCCAAGGCCGTATAGGGCTTTATAGATCATCACTAGGACCTTGAACTTGTGCTTGGAAGACTGGAGACTGACCAGGAATGGTGAATGCAGTTTATTGATGAAAATGAATTCTCAAGGTGAACACCGGGGTAATTGAAAATGGGCTAATTTGCCACTTTCCTGACATGGTGGGAATTTTACCCATATGTCCGGGTTTTTGTTTGTTTTTTTGGGAAACTTGGAAGTTCCAAAAATGATGAAAATGTCAAAAACAATGAAATGTAAGGGGCGTGCAATTCATGTTTGGTTTTTTGATGACTAAAACGAACAAAGCCCTGTTTCTTTAAGTAATTAGAATAGGACAACAAATGACAACGGTAATGAAAATGGATGAAAACGAAAAAGAAAAAAAAGCATCCGTTTTCATTATAAAAATAAAGAATAAAAATCACTGCGCATGCAGTAAATGGCTGCCGGGACCGTCCCGCGCATGCGTGCCTTGGCCAATATGGTGCTGGCACCACAATATAAATATATATATATATTTAATAAAATTAAACAAAAACAGTTTTGTTTACAAAACCCTCCAAAACGAAGGGGTTTTAGTAAACAAAACCAAAAATGAAAACAAATGATGCGCTTGCAGCTGCACCCCCTTAATGAAGAGTACCCAACGTGTTGGGAATTCACAGATGGAAATACCAAAAGTGACAAATGGACAAAAAAATATCCCGAATGCAAAAAACGAGCAAAAACTTTCAGAAAGGTTCCCCAAAAGATGAGAATATGGGCATCTTTAGACATAACAAAGATCGGGTGTCAAAACCCCTAAGCACGTGTTTGGCCGTTGTGTGGAAGCACCACAACAATCCCAACACCCGTTTGGCCACCCGTTGAACTAGCGATGTGAACACTGATGCATCACAAGGACAATTTGCGTGTTCCGGCTGAACACGTGGCCAACGTTGTGTCTAATGATATCAGGTGGCGTGTTAGCAGGGACAACATGCGGAACAAGGTGGCGGCGTTGGCACGCTGAGATCGGGTGGTGAGCAAAACACTGATTTGCCCCAAGATGGGCTGCGTGTCACACGGTGAACACAGGGCCAAACCGGTGTTTATATCAAGGTCAAAACACACATTCAGACACCCGTTGAGATTATGTCTAAAGACACCCTTTGTGTTGATTTGGAAATGGCCTAGTGCGGTAAGCGGGACACAAGGTCCGGGAAAGGCCCAGAGAAGGGCAACAAAAATGATTAGAGGGACAGAATGGCTTGTGTACGAGGTAAGGCTTAAAAAATGACGGCTCTTCAGTATAGAGACAAGAGTTTCGTCTGGTTATGATAAATGGGATGAGTGGTGTAGAGATAACAGAGGTCTGTTATCTACCCTTTCTCATAGTACTACACTAGGGTGGAAGCAAGAATCATGTTTGATTTTCATCAGATATCTTGCGAGATTTCTGCTAGCCCAGAGATCTCACTGAGATCTTGGTCCCGGTACGAAATCTTGCGAGATACCTTGCAAAAAAATAATTTATTATTATTATTATTATTTATTTTTTAAAAACACTGCACACGTGAAAATGGCCACCAGGCAGGGCTGTTCCGTACATGCACCGCCCTTTTCTAAAATGGTGCTGATGCTACCGGCACCATTTTGTAAAAGGGCTGCGTATGCATACAATGGCCCCGGCTGCCATTTTGTTCATGCACAGAGTTTGTTTGTTTTTAAAATGTTCTGTTTGCTGTGAGGCCGCCTCCTCAGCAAACCCGTGTCCTTGCCTGCCCCCGCAGAGAAGCGGAGAGGGCAGAGAGCAGCCCCAGACTCAGGAGAGAGGCAGTTAGGTGAGTAAACGTTTTTGGTTTTTTTAAGTGCCGGGGAGGGCGAGAGTCTCGCTTGTCTCAGCGACCGTCAGGGCAATTCTTGGCTTGTTCTTGTTTGCAGAAATGAACACTGATTCTCGTCAAGAGACACGAGAATCTGAGAAGCAAGTTTCAACCCTAGACTAGACTGGGGTATGAAACGGCAGACTGTGAGCTGGAGAACCTGTGAGGAGAATCCGTCAATGTGGACAGGTCTGGCCTTGGTCTGGAGCAGGCAGCGCAGTGGCCTTGGGCCCCATGGACATAATAAGGGCCCTGCAAAAAGTCCTGAGTGGGGGAGTGGGTCTGAGGGGAGTGGGGGAGGGGGAGAGCGGGGGCCCAGCTGTTTGACAGAAAGTGCAGTGGAGTCCAGTGTGGCGATGCCACCTCCCTCTTTCTTTCCAGAAGTGCCCTTGCCCTCCTTCTAGAAGCCGCAGCAGGAGCCGTGGAGTGCTGGGCCATGGCAAGTATCTGCTTGTGTGAGTGTGTGAGGGGCCCTTCTTAGTAGTTGGACACAGCTTCTCCCCTCACCCACGCACAGAGTCCTGCTGTGGTGCGATGCCCCTACGGTTCCAGCTAGGGCTGAAAGGAGAATTAATCTGATTCTTGTGAGAATCTCTCTTAAAAAGAAAAAAACCGAACTGTGCCTGCACAAAATGGCTGCTAGGCCATTCTGCACCTGTGTCGCCATATTCCAAAATGGCACTGGCAGCATCACCTCCATTTTGGAAATGGGCAGCTGGTTTGTGTATGCGTAGACTGGCTGCCCTTTTCCAAAATGGTGACGATGCTGCCGGCACCATTTTGAAAGAGAGCTGGGCATGGTGACCATTTCGCGCATGCGCAGTTCTTTTTCTTGTTTTTTTCCCCCCATCAGGGAGAAGACGAGGAGGGAGAGACAGACAGACAGATGCCAACGGGAGACTCAGTGCGGGATGCGACGCACACGGCTCCGGTGAGTAAATTGAGAAAAATAAATTGTGATGAGAGAGATTCCAGATTAGGGCTTTTCTCGATTCTCGTTTTTTTCCTCGAGTCTTGTTGAGGAGCTTGATTCTCGGGAGAAAAACAATCAAGTTCCAGCTGTAGTTCCAGCCGTGGCTTTCGAGAGGAAGGAGGGAAGGAGCATGTAGCAAGGGCCGGCCTTTCCATGGCTTAAGTGTTGTCAGGATTAGGCCCACATCACGCAGTCTCTCACGGAATTAACATACAGTTTATTCCAATAGCATATTCCACCATAGTTCCAGTCGTCACCATACATAAGTCTCTATAACATTAAGCCCAAGCCTGGCTAGGTCACAGTCCTCTGGCTGGCCCCCCTGTCTTTAGACTGTAAGCTCTCGGGCAAGGACCGTGTCTATCTTATTCTCTGTAAAGCACCAGGTACATTGCTGGTGCTATATAAAAGCTTATAATAATAATAATAATAATAATAATAATACTCACATCCATAATGTCTTCCTGTGGTCCAGCTTCTCAGGTCGACACCAAGGTAGACACTCCATCGCCTCCTTCAGCTTAGAGCAGAGATGTGCTCTCCCTGACGGCCAGGCAGCTTCTGCCTCTCCTCTCCCGGTTTCCTCCCTTTTATACACAGGGGTGGGCGTGGCTTCAACCCCACTCAGTCACTCTTAAAGGGCCAGGGCCCTATTGTGGCTCCACTCTGCCACAGAGTGCCTCACTGCTCGTGCTGTTTCAGCTCCTGCCAGAGCAACCCCTTGTGCAAGACTCTGCTGTGGTCTCTGCCCCACCCAGGCCCCATTCCAGCCCTGTGCCTCTGTCCTGGTTCCACCCTCCATAAGGCAACCTTGAATGAGATCCTGCGAATAAAGGAATGCTGAGTGAGTTTGGCACAAGTGATTTTGAGCCAGATTCAGCAAAGACTTACAAGAAACGGCCGCATCCTGCTACGGCAAGCTGGAGAACAGCGCTTTCAGTGGTGCCCTTTAGCAGCGTGTGCCGATGGAGAACATGCCCCACAACAGCCAAGTGACCGAGGCTTTGAATCTGCTCGTGAATTACAGCAGTGGAAGGCAAGGATCCATCAATGCCGGGGACACTTTGCCTCGCTTTCTTTCACTGCCACAGCAACACAGCAGGGGAGTGCGGGCAGGGGACGTCTCTGCTTTCTAGGCTGCCCCTCTGGGGAAATCCTATTAGAGTTTCTCTTGCTTGCTTCCCGGCCAGGAGCACCGTGCAAACCCTCCGCGGAGTTCTTGTAAGCCAGGACGTGTTCCACCAAGCTGCTAGTCCCACTGCTCAGCTCCGTGTCTTCAGGGGATTCTGCCAAGGCTCTCACCATCCCAGGGTTTAGCAGATATTGTCACCGATTCTTGGCAGTGAGACAAATCCAGTTGCTAAGCTTAGCTCAAGGAGCGCCCCCGGAGACTCTTTCCTGCTGTTTTACAAGGCCTCGGATTGACTTATTTTTTAAAGGCCCCCCTCCCTAAGTATTAAGTATTTAATACTTAGTATTTAAGTATTTAATACTTACCTCTGGGGGGATCAATCCTTTCCCAGTGCGGCAAGAGTTCACGCAGCATCTAAGGCAATCCAAGATTTTTCCGAGGGTAGGAACTCCCGGAGGAGCTGAGGATACTTGCCTCCAAGGGGTAGTTAGTTAGCCATTGTGTCCTCAAGGTTACTAGACGCCAGCTTGTAAGCAAGTCATACAGGAAGTTCTCCCAGAAGCCTTTGAAGCAATCTTGAAATTCCCCCAATGCATAACAATGAAATATGGAGCATGGTATCCCGAGATACACTCCCATCATGCAAATTGCCAGCGAGGTCAATGAAGGATAAACATACAGATGAAGGGAATGTGCTGTTTTCAAATGGCAAATAAAAGTTGGATCTTCAATTATGGAACACCCTCTCCATGGAAATTCATCTAAGATTGTGCCTGCTCATCTTCCAGAAACAATGTAAGACCTTTTAGGTTGGCCAGGCATTTGGCAGGCAGGGATAGAAATGAACTGAGTTGGGTGAGGGAGACTCAGGAGGGGTGTGTAAAGGGATTTAAAAAAATGTTTTAACATGTTTTTCTGTATTGTAAGTTGCCCTGAGCCCTTGGGGGAAAGGCAGGTATACATTTAAATAAATATAAATTAAATTTCCAGAAACAAATCTCTGTTTTCATACTTGCTGTTGTTGAGAAAGTCAGTCAGTTGCTTACCTGATTATTCAGTATTTTGTTACTTGGGACCTTCCACGATTTTCTCCTGCGTTCCATCACACAGATGAGCAGTGGTGGTTAGAGACAGGCCCCTCCCTGCCCTGAAAGCCTTACAATCAGGACGGGTAAGGGAGAGGAGACAGGGAGACATGCATGAAAGTGAGAAGGAAGTTGCAGGTGCACGGTGCTTATTTGTTTATTTAAATTATTAAATAAACAAATTGATTTATTTCGTTCTTGAGGAATCTGCCCCAGAGATAACTGCCCATCCTATTGAAATTAGCACCAGGGAACGACGTCATTCCTTGTTGTGGGGAGAGATCTTCTTGGGATCTGCATAGAGCTGCATTACCCACAAAGATGGGAATTTGCGGTACTTGTTTTGACTCAAAAAAGTCTGGTAAATGTTGGTACCCAAAACAGTATTTGATTGGTTACCTGAATGACTGAAATACCATTTTCATCCTAATTTTTTTTTTTTTATTTCTGGTCCCAGAATTTTGACTTCCAGTTCCAGATTTCCCCAAAATTTTGGGGTGGTTTTTTGTTTGTTTGTTTTGAATTTTCAAGTAATTCCAGGTACCCTTAAACTTGAAAACCAAAACACTGTTTTCTGGTACTGGAGCAGGTTTTGAGTCCTGATACCCAAAACAGTACTTGGAGGCTTAGTTAAAAGAATCTGCAAATCGAGTACAGTGCAAGGTTGACTCAAGAGTGCAAGTCGAGTAAAAGAAGAAAAAGGTGATGCAAAGCTTACGTTACTAGTGAATTCCCGAAGCTAAGGTCTTACCCTACATGAGTTCATGTTTAAAGTCCCGTTGTCTTAGGCAGATGATAAAGCTGGGTGCCGTTCCTTTGTGTTGAGAAGCTTTTCAGCACAAATCCTTGCTTGAGTCTTGCAAAAGGCCTGAATCCCTTTGTCTTTGGGTGAAAACAGACATGACGCTAACCACCCTTTAACCACCCTTGGTGGTCATTTATGCATGTTTCAGGGCTGTATTGGGCACCAATACAGCCCTGCAACATGCATAAATAATCACCAAGGGCGGTTAAAGGGTGGTTAGCCTCATGTCTGTTTTCACCCTTGGATGGCTTAAATACCTTTCTGACGGCCCTTCCAGACATTTCTAGGAGTTTCTGTGCTTGTCTCACCCATAGGTCAGTCCTTAAGCTGACTATAGGTCATCACAGTCCTTAAGCCTCCATTTACATTTCTATTGTCTTGTTTCTCTTGTCCTGTCTTGTCTAGTTTTGTGGGATCAATTTCAGTGGGTGTCATCTGCTGATGTGGGGGATGTCCTTGGGGCGGTTAGAGCCACATCCTGTGAACTGGACCCGTGCCTGTCCTAGCTGGAGATGCTGGGGCTGTTGCTGGTGGGGCTGGTCAATGCCTTCCTTTGGGAGGGCAGGGTCCCGGGTTTCCTCAAGGAGACCGTGGTGTGGCCTCTGCTCAAGACACCGTCACTTGACATTGACTCCCTTCCCATCTATTGGCCATTTTCTAGGGAAGGTTATTAGACAGGTAGCTTCAGCAGCTTCAGGGGCATTTGGACGACATCAGTTTTCTGGATCCCTTGCAGTCCGGTTTTCATCCTTGTTATGCCGATGACACCCAACTTTACCTCTTGTTTTCAGCTGACCCAGACCCGGCAGTCTCGGTGCTTACTCAGTGTTTGATGGCTGTGGGGGACTGGATGAGGGTGAGGTGTCTGAAACTGAATCCCAACAAGACGGAGGTGATGCTGATGGAAGGGGTTGGTGACCCCTATCATTGTTGATATTCGTCCGTCTTTGGTCCCTCAGGTTCGTAGTGTGGGGGTGCTTCTCAAATTGCATCTCTGGTTGGATGCTCAGGTAGTGGCTGTGGCAAGGAGCACTTTTTACCAGTTGCATCTGGTACGATGGCTTTGCCGTATATCTCGGACTCCGACCTGGCCACTATCATCCATGCCTTCATCACCTCAAGATTGGATTACTGTAACATGCTCCACATGGGGCTATCCTTGGTGGCGTTTCGGAGACCGCAGCTTGTGCAGAATGCGGTGGCCTATCTCCTTACAGGAACGGGATGCTGGGAACACATAACACTGGTGCTTCGTTCACTGCACTGGCTGCCTATAGTCTTCCGATGCCAGGTGTTGGTTCTTACCTATAAAGCCCTACACCGTCTGGGCCCTACCTACCTGCGAGACTGTCTCATTCCCCGGGGTTCTAAACTGGCCCTTGCGTTCAGCTGGGAGTGCCCTTCTCAAGGTCCCTTGAATGTCTCGGGTGGCCACTATGGAGAGGGTGTCCTCAGTGGCTGCCCCGAGGCTGTGGAACTCCCTCCTGGTGGAGGTCCGTCTGTCCCCGGACCTTCCCTTCTTCCACCGACAGTGAAAGACCTGGCTGTTCTGCCAGGCTTTTGGTGGCGGGGGAGTGGGGGTGGGCAGGTAGTGGGAGGGAGGTTGGGTTGAGGGGGGGTGTTTAGCTCCATCAGATTGTATTTTATATTGATATTGATTTTAGGTATTTTTATGGTTTTAATCATTTATTTTGTAAGCCGCCCCGAGCTGCCGTAGGCAGGATGGGGCAGAATATTAAAACGTCAAAATAAATAAATAAATAAATAAATAATACCCTGTTGCTTTTGGGCACACAATATATTTCTTAAAGTTATTTCCTCTACATAGTTCTTACATACAAACTTTCATCCTGACTGTATTTGTTTCTGAATTATGAGTTGACGACGGACATCAGACATGCCCATGGTACCTGAACACAGTGTACTCACACCAGGAACACATATGCTACATGTGTTCTGTGTATGTTGTTTTCACAAGCCCTGTCACAGCCAGTATTACCTCTTGGGATTTGAAATCGATGGCAGAGCCGTCAGTGGCAAAGAAGTAAACAGATTCCTGGGATGCACCTTATTGGTAAATCAAGAAACAAAATGTTTTGACATGGTTGATCATGGGATGTTGGTGACCCGCCTGCGGGACTGGGACTGGGACTGGACCGGGGGGGTGGGGGTGGAATTGTTCTTGAATGGTTTCACTCTTTCCTGTCTGGGAGGACGCAGTGGGTGGTGCTTGGGGAACCATTTTGTCTCCTCTGGATCTTACGTCTGGAGTTCTGTAGATTGACAAGTGCTGAGAGGTTCTGAATTTGACTGAGATGGTATTAGGGACTGGAATTTGTACGGGAATTCTGGTTTTTGTGGAATCTCATTTCATCTCTACCCTGGATGGTTTATATGGCTTTCATTGTTGACTTTCCTGGCCCCTTCCCCCCCGCACTGGTAATTAGATAGATTAAATCACATAAACTCCTGTTTTATATTCAGTTGTGGAGAGGCAGGTTAGAGCTGAAAAGGGGAGCTGGAACAATGGCTATACCCATGGAATTGTGGTACTCAGCCTGACCTGGTATGGTTGGGTATTAATCAGTACTCAATTACTGCCTAAGAGGCTCCCCAGTTACCAAAATGCTGTTGTGGTCTTTCTGGGACTAATTTTCTGACTTTCAGTACTGATTTCTCTAATTTCCTTCCTGATTCCAGTACTGATTTACCATTTTATCAATATGTGAATCAGTAACTTGGTAACAGCAGTATCGAACGGAATCAGGTTAATCGAGTGGTTAAGGCAGGCTAGTCCAGTGGTTGGGTTACTAGCTGGAGAATGGGGTTCATTTCCCCACTCTGAAAAGCTTTGAGCTGAGAGTTGTGGCTTCTTGGGCAGGGGGCATGGATTCTGGGAAAGGGCTTCTGGGACAGTGGGTGCGGCTTCTGTGGTGGAGTGTGGCTTATGGGGCAGGGGGCATGACTTATGGGGCAGGGGGTATGGCTTCTGGGCTAGGAGACATGCTTCTCGGACGCGGGCTGTGGCTTATGGGGAAGAGGGCATGGTTTCTGGGGTGGGGGGGGTGTAGCTTCCGGGGTGGATTGTGTGACTTCTGGGATAGGCTTGGGCACCCACAATTCATTAAAAAAAAAAGTATTAAGTCTTGGCGATTTGCTATTGAGTGTGTGGGAATCTTAGACGCATTTTTACTCTGAGTCCTTTTGTGGAGAAGGGCAGCATATAAATCTGAAGTAGTCAGTCAGTCAGCCTGCTGGCTTAATGGCCGATCTTCATGCTCCTAAGCTAGAAATTCTGCTGTGACTTCAGCCCAAGAGACTGGCAGCATCAGGGGAAAGAGTCCCCGTTTCTGAAGGCAGCGACCGGCACTGCTCTGTGCTCAGCAGGAGGGAGGAGTGTTAAAAAACAAGGCAAACTAAGTGGAGCTGGCATAAAATCCATGCGGTACATTGAACTGTAATGATTCTGACAATAAAGCAAGCCAATAAATATTATGAAATGAAAACAGCCCGATGGGAGCGCTTGCTATCGATTGTCCGGGGCTGCTGTTCATGCTGCGGAATACGTGCCAGTCGGGCCTTCTGCTTGGCTTCTCGTCTCCCGCTTTCTAAATGCCGGATGAAAAAAAGAACTCACGCTGGGAACGAAGTCTGAAGAGCAGCCCCCAGCATGCTGAGGGCGGCTGCAGAAAGGAAGGATTTTGCAGGGAGACGGGAGAAAGCCAGAGCTCCACGCAGGAGACCTACGTGTCCAGGGGTGAAGGAGTAGCTGTGCCTCATGTATAATCGGGCATAGCTCTGCTTGGCTGCTGATACCCCTCAGTCCTGACCCACAGCCCCCAAGCTCCAACAGTGCCCCATAATCCTGAACTGCTATCGCAGCATTCAGTGCAGACTCTGAGCCCCCAGTTAATCCCACCTCTGGGCTCCCACCCCACGTAAGCTCTGCTGAGGCCCCTCAATCCCCACCCAGAAAGGGGGAAGGGCAGAGAGTGGATCAATAAAAACATGATCAAAGCTTGTATATTAAAAACCAATACCATTATACCACTCTCTTTTCTATTCCTCTAGTTTCCTGTGGATGGGCTTGATATCTCAAATGACAAGAAAGCAGATTTTGGCGAAACATTAGGAAGAACTTCCTAACGGTAAGAGCTGTTGGACGGTGGAACAGACACTGACTAGGGCGGGGGTGGGCTCTCTCCTTTGCTGGAGGTTTTCAAACAGAGGCCGGATGGCCCATCTGTCAAGAATGCCGTTGCTGCGGGTTTCCTGCACTGAGCAGGGGGTTGGACTAGATGACCTCTAATACCCCGGCCAACTGTAAGATTCTATGATCTGATATTTGATATTGAATGAGTCTATTTTCACCGAGGGATTTTATTTCTACATAATAATAATATAGGCTTATTGTACTGACCTTGCGGCCTTGACAAAAAAAAGAAAAATAATATAAAAACATATACATATACATTGCTTATAGGCCATAAAAATAAGTTTGTCCATTCACCCACTTCCACCCCACAATTAGTTCAGCTTCTTGCTCAATTTTGTAATTTCCGGGCCCGTTGTTTTTTTTAGCCCTATGGGCAAAAATAGCTACTGCCCTTGTAATTTCTCTTTCTACGTAGCTTTCCAATATCATATCACTGGATGCTTTATTGTGTATCTAAACAAATGTTGTTTAGGCACGCCTGATGACACATCTGAGAGGGGAGCCTGCAAGGTGTCTTGGCCTCACCTGGTAGGGAAACTGTGCAGCAGTGAGGAGAGGGGGCCGGGATTTGAGATTCACATTCTTGCAATAGGCACACGCAGGGGGCCTGATTCAGGCTAGTCCTGGGCACCGAGCTCCCAGGTCCTGAAGGAGGAAGGTGTTAATAGGAAGAACTTCCTAATGGTAAGAGCAGTTCGACAGTGGAACAGACACTGTCTATGGCGGTGGTTGGCTCGCCTTCATTTTCAAACAGAGGCTGGACAGCCATCTTTCAGGGACGCTGTAACCGTGGATTTCCTGCATTTATTTTATTTATTATACGCATTTTTTAGTCACCCCCTCATGCCCACGGCATCTCGGGGCGGCTTACAACAACCAACAACACAATAAAATCCCACAAAATCAATATTAAAAATACAAATTCATCAATACATTTTAAAATGTCATCCCATCCCCCCTCCAAAAACTACCCCACCCTCCCCTCCGAAGGCCTGGGTGAACAGCCGGGTCTTGCAGGCTCGACAAAACGCCAGCAGACCTGGGGCCAGATGGGATTCCTCTGGGAGGGAGTTCCCAGTCACCGAGAACGTCCTCTCCATTGTGGCCCCCCCGTCTCACACGGGGGACCTCCAAAAAGGCGCCCCCGGTGGACCAAAGGGATCGCTCTGACCAGGGCCGGCCTTACAAATTGCCCTTGCATTGCTTGGCGGCCCCATTGCATTCCATAGGGGCAGGACCATGTGCGGAAGGGGCCGTCACATTCACTGTGGCTTGCCCCCTGCTTTGATGTGGCTGCCCTCTGCCATCTCAAAGCTCTGGGTTAGTCAGCCTCTAGAGATTCTGGGGATGCTGGCTCACAGCAACCGAGAGTTTCCAGGTGAAATCTGGAGGTGGCAACCTTTCTTCCAGACCCGCCCCCCCCCGGGACTTTCTTGGTCTTCTTTAATCTCCCTTTGTGTTTTGTATTCTCATTGTAGAAATTTAGAGGCACAAAGTGCACTAACACAAACCTGAAAACCTCAGGGCATTATTTGTATTTCAAATACAAAAGCTAAAAATGGCTTAATTTGTCTTTATTTGTGTTTTTATCTGAACTCGAATGTACGCTGGGGCTTTCCATGATCTCTGAAGGCACCTTACAAGAAGGTTCATCACCCAACTCTGCCCCTTTTTTTGCACATCCATTTCTCTCTCTTCCCTCATCTGTCTAAGATGGTATGCTTGGGCTTCCCTCTTGGGCGTTCCATACTGCCCTGAGAACACACCCTCTGGAGGAGGCAACATAAGAACATAAGTAGTGCCATACTGAGTCAGACCAATGGTCCATCAAGCCCAGCATCCTGTCTCCTACAGCGGCCAGTCTCAATCGCATGGGAGAAGAACCAATAGTCACAACGGACAATCCATTCCCCATTGTTCACTCCCAGCTCCCGACAGTAAGACGTTCATCCCATAAGCCACTTGGTTAATAGCCATTAATGGACTTACTCTCCAAGAACTTATCAAGTGCTTTTTCAAACCAAACTATACTACTGGCCTTGACAATGTCCTCTGGCAACAAATTCCATATGTTAATTATGCGTTGAGTGAAAAAGTACTTCCTTTTATTTGTTTTAAATCTGCCGGCAGCTAGTTTCATGGGAGTGTCCCCTAGTTCTAGTAGTATTTGAGAGGGTAAACAGCCGTTCCCTATCTACTCGTTTCATACCACTCATGATTTTATAAACCTCTATCATGTCCCCTCTCAGTCTTCTCTTCTCTAAGCTGAAGAGACCCAGCTTGTCAAGCCTCTCTTTGTACGGAAACCGTTCCAGACCCTTTATCATTCTTGTTGCCCTTCTCTGCACCTTTTCTAGTTCAGCGATGTCTGTTTTGAGATGGGGCGTTCAGAACTGCACACAATATTCCAGGTGCGGTCGCACCATTGATTTGTATAGAGGCATTATGACATCCTCAGTTTTATTCTCGATCCCTTTGCGAATAACTCCTAACATTCTGTTTGCTTTTTTGACTGCTGCTGCACACTGGGCTGAGGATTTCAGTGTATTGTCCACAATCACTCCCAGATCCTTTTCCTGAGTGGTAACTCCTAGCTTAGTACCCAGCATTGTGTACTCATAGTTTGGGTTATTTTTCCCTATGTGCATCACTTTGCACTTGTCCACATTAAATCTCATCTGCCATTTAGATGCCCAGGCACCCAGTCTCGTAAGATCCTGTTTCAGTTCCTCACAGTCTGCCCGTGTTTTAACTACCTTAAATAACTTGGTGTCATCTGCAAATTTGATCCCCTCACTCTTAATGCCCTTTTCCAGATCTTTAATGAATACATTAAACAGCACAGGTCCCAATACAGATCCCTGAGGCACACCACTTTTTACATCTTTCCATTTTGTAAACTGACCATTCAGTCCTACTCTTTGGGTAATTTCAGTCGTTACGATACCACGGTCAACCACAGTGAACCCCCTGTGGTGGCTGTGGTACCGTAACATCTGTAGTGCGTTCCACCAGATGTTCACCATGGTGAACACCTGGCGGGAAACACATTGACCACGGTTCTGGACCTCCGGCCGCCCGGAGGTCCAGAACTGTGGTTAGCTGGACCATGGTCCGGAATCAGCAGAAAGTAACGTCTGTTACCTCCGCTGATCCCGGACCGTGGCCCGGACCCCAATGCGGGATTGGGCGCAGTGGCTGGATTTGCTGCTGCACCTGCCCATCTCCCAGAGGGCGGGTGCCCAGGGGAGTGCAGGGGGGGGGACTGTTCTGCCATACATCGTGCTGTGCAGCCCCGCCCCGATCCCCTGTAGGAATCAGCTGGCACGTCTAAAGGATGGCTGAACTGATTCCTGACCGGGATCCGAAATGGATTCCGGTGGGTGGTTGGACATGCCCAGGGCACATCTGAAATTACCCTATGCTTCCTATCCTTTAACCAGTTGCCAATCCATAGTTAGACACTACCTCCTATCCCATGACTTTTTAATTTTCTCAAGACTCATTTATGTGGGACCTTATCAAATGCTTTCTGGAAATCCAGGTACACTATGGGTGAAAACAGACATGGGGTGACTTCAGACATTACGAGATCACGCTCAAACACAGTGAACCACGCTCAAACCCCCCCTGGGGCCAAAGGGCCCTGAACGTCTGAACGACATGCGCCAGATGTTCATCACGCTCAATACCTACATGGGGTCAGGTTCAACCACGCTTCCCGGGCTAGCCGGGGGAAGGTCCCGGGAAGCGTGGGCAAACGAACCCCCACCAGGAACCAATGAAAAGTAACATCTGGACGNTGTGGCCCAGATAGCTTCTTTCTCTACATTAAACATGGGGTGCCTTCTTGCAAATTCCATCACCGTACCATGTCTGCACGGCAAGGGTGAGCAGAGAGGCATTCTTGGTAGCTGCTCCACAGCTCTGAAGCTCCCTTCCCCAAAGCCTGAGCATTTTCCAGAGGCAGAATACGGCCTATTTATTTGGCCAGGTCTCGAGCAGTGGCGGATTGGGTTCACAGAATGGTTTTAATGGGGATTTTATACTGCTTAGTAGGGATGGGAATTTCGGTTTCAGATAAAACCAAAATTACCTGAAAATGGCCATTTCGGATTAATCTGAAATTTTGGTTCTTTTTCAGTTTCAGCACTATCAGATCTTTTGCATTGATTTTTGTACCGGATTTTTAACATTGCGGTTTGTCCCCCCCATTGAAAAAACGCAATGTTAAAAATCCGGTACAAAAATCAATGCAAAAGATCTGATAGCACCGAAACCGGAAAAGAACCGAAATAAACAAGAATTGACCAAAACTGAAATTTTGCCCAGAGTCCCATCCCTACTGTGTAGCTTATATGTCTACATATACAATATTTGATTTTTGTTTTTTTTATACAGTGTGGGTGTTTGTATAGAATAATGTTATAAATTGCCCATAGCCTTTTGGGGAGGGAGGGTTAAAAATCTAAATGAATCAACAAGAAAGAAAGAAACAAACAAATGACTCTCTGCTGGCTCAAAGGAAGAAAAGGCATAGAAAACTCACTCTAACTTGATTGAGGTGGGTGGGTTGGGCTGGGGAGGGTTTGGGTATAGATTGTTTTAATGTGGGGTTTTTATTTTATTTTATTTATTTATTTTTATCAATTTATACCCCACCCCTTTTAATTTCATTTTGGTTTGTTTATTTTAATATGTATTTTTAAATGTTAGCTGCCCCAAGATGCTTTTAGCAGGAGGGGGTGGGATATAAATTTTAGTAATAAATAAATAAATAATTTCTGCGCATTTTAATGAGAACAAAACTACAACGTGTTTCTGGAGCCTAAGAATCTTCCCAACTAGGGCTGAAATGGCAACCCGCTGCGGTAGCTTTTTCTGCTGGAAAAAGCTCTTCCGCGATGAGCGGCACGGTGCAACAGAGACGTTCAATTCGCTAGTTTCATTCTGCTACTTCCACCGTTCTGCTACTTTCATTCCGCTAATTCCACCGGCTCTGAAAATAGCAGAACAATGTTTGTTCCGACAGTTTCGATCTTCCGCAATTTCCGCGGGCACCGTGGAGTAGCAGAACAGTGTTTCTTCCGACAGTTTCTGAAATTGTTCTGACAGTTTCCAAATTAATGGAATGACGGTGGAATTAGTGGAATGCCAGCGGAAAAACTACGGAAAGTCGCAGGCATTTCCAAAATGGCGGAATGAAATAGGACTAATCCTAACTGCCTTCAGAAATCCTGGTTTTAGCAGTTCTTTCCAGACTAGAGAGCATGGACTTAGGGGTCACAGTGGACAAACCAAGGAACATCAGCTATCGACATGAGGCTGCAGCAACTAGGGTGAATGTGATTCTTGAATGCTTGACCAGATGTGATGAGCCAGGCGTTGTCCCCTTTAAGGCTGGCCTGCACATCACTTTGCCCCCACCTTTTTCTGAGGGCTATATAAGGAGGCAGCAGAGAGAAGTCAGTCTGCGATGAGTTGCTGATGGGGAGGAACAGACTGCAGCCAGGGAGCTGGCCTTGGTTCTGAAAGATAAAGGACTCTGTTGAGAAGAAAGGAAAACGAGAAGTGCTGAGATCCAAAGTCAGGGGGCTTGTGCCCATTGTATCACTGAGCAGTGAAGGGAATAAAATTGAGTTTTTGAACCCAAGCTCGCCACATTGGGTATAAACAAATGTGCAGCTGGCATTCTAGGGAGGTGGGCACCTCTGACAGCACACACAGCTTGGGGTGGGGAATGATGTGTGGCAGGTTGCCCCCCCCCCCCCAATGCTGCAGCCGGTGCCCTGCCCCCTGCCATGACAGGCAGCCATGTTTCCTGGTTTTATGCTGGATCAGTTCAACCTGATTTTCAAGAATTTATTTACTCCGGAATAAAATAAGTCTGGAATAGTGATCACGTAAACACTTATTCTGGACTAGAGCCCCGCACCATAGAGAACAGCAGGTAGAGTTTATGTCCCTTGTACCCAACGTCTCTATGATATTCAGCAGTCTTGGGTGGCAAAATGTCACACACAGGAGATTTATAGCAGAGAAGGCTGTGACAAAACGTTACCCATGCTGCCTCCTAATCCACTATGACCCTGCAGCGGAGGGATTCCATCACACCCACCTGTTCCAGGAACACATGACATCGAGTGAACCAGCCACGGCAAGGACATTGGAAGGAGAGGTGGGGCTCAGCTGCCAACACAGCACCGGGAAATCAGAGTGGAAGAAGGCTCTGAAATTCAACTCTGCTGTTTACGTGGCGGAATCCCCCTTTTTGTCTCCGCTCTCTACACAAAGACAATCTCCTCTGGAAACGTACATCCCAGTCAATTAATGACAAGCCCGATGTGCTAGCAGAGGCATTCTCCTCTTGGTTAGAGTTACCCATGGCTTTATTATTCAACTACAGTGCACCATGGAATTGATGCAGTCCTCCTTGTGATCCCTGTACCAGCATAACTGTTCACACCACCAGACCAGATTAAGGTTTTATGCCGGATCAAGTCTGATTGCTTAAACACTTATTTTGGAATAACCACACTGGAATGTAATGCTGGCATGACAGCTAATACCGGTATTACTGTGCTCATGTAAAAACAGCCTCAGTCTTCTCTTCTCCAAGTGGAAGTGCTCTGTTCTACCTCTCCTCCTACAGAAGCTGTTCCATGCCTTTTATCCTCTTTACCACCCTTCTCTCTACAAGAGCTGAAGTGGGAAGCAAAATGAATGCTCACAGGTTGGTTGTAGTACTGAAACATGGTCCTCGGGAAAATGTAGGAATTCACCAGAGTTTCTGTTCCCTGGTTCTAAATTTCCAAATTCCGAAGTCCCGAGGACCAAAGCTGGTCCCCGGAAAACTTTGGAATTCACCGGGGATTCCATTCCCTGGTTTCGAATTCCCAAGTCCCAAGGCCGGTCCCAGGAAAACTTTGGAAGCTTCGATCGAGTGCTGGCACCATTGCGTGCATGGCTGGAGTGACCCAGATGGTTGACCCTAGCTTCTCTGAGCTAGGAAACGAAACTTAGTGCCATAGTTGGTAGGAGGGGGGTATGGGAGGGGACGGTTGAGTGATGGACAAGCCACAGAACAGCTTTTGGTTGGCTGGCAGGGGCAAAATAAAAGTGGCTGTACAGTCATTTTCCATTCTCTTTGGTGAATTTGGCTGTATGCTCAGGGCTGGCCCCAGGTATGTGCCACATGTACGGCTGCACATGGCCCCGCAGCTAGCTAGGGCCCCGTGCTTGCCTGGCAGCCTGGCTTGGAGGCAGGCTTCAGCCAGCTTCTCCCCCAATAAATTCTTCTGCCTCCCCTCCCTGGCTCTGGTTCACATCTCTCACCTGCCTCTGTCTGTTAGTAGTGCAGCAGCAGCAGCGGGACACCCAATTGGACTGGGAGATAAAGATGTTTGTAAACAAACAACTCCTCCCCATGTGAGTGATCAGAAGGTTGTTGTCTTGTAAAGAAAGTTCTTCGACATGGCTCCCAACATTCTCACAACTGGGTTCTGCAAGCTCACCCAAGTCAAATGCAGAGGCCATGCTTCTCCATGGCTGCTTGGAGGGGTGGAGAATCAGAATCTTTCCTGTCCTGAGGGAGTAAACTTTATGTAAATTTACACTTTTGCATAATTAGGTGGGGCATAATTATACAAATTAGGACTTCGCACATGGCCTCACAAACCCTGAGTCTGGCCCTGTGTATGCTACACTGGTGATCTGTAAGTAATCAGTTTGAGTGGGAGGAGGGGTGCCTGACTGGGCCTGTCCTGAGGGACAACGCTGTGGGACGGGGTTACTTGTTTCCACCATGTTATGATTTTAAAAAAACAACAACAAGTGGGTGCCACACTGCTTTTGCCTGGCACCATGGAGGCCAGGGGGATCTGCCTAGCTGCACTTCCCCTGGCCTATATACTAGTGGCAATGCCGGGGGTTGCCTTGCCACCACTGCCTAATATACTTAAAGTTTAAAATAGGTGCTGCTGTTGCTTGCCCTGCTTGTTGGCAAGCTGGCACCATAGAGGCCACTTTGCTGTGGTTTTTGTGGGAGCTGTCACTGTCTGTGGGTTTGCCAAGATGTGACTGACCACTGAACAGGGGCACAGGGGAGATATACTTACTTTCAGGTTAAAATAATATGGTGTGTAGGGAGGGGGCTTGCCTTTCATGGTGGGCACTGGGCAGGCACAATGGAGGGTTTTTGGTGTGTGAAGGGCTAATGTCTGGCTTCTTTCTTGTGGGTGTTATAATTATATCTACCGGACTGGCTTTTTTTGGGCTTTGTGCACACAGTTGTTGCACTTTTCTGGGTTTGTCCTCTTATCTTGAGTGATTGTCCCACTCCTGCTAGCCTGCTTTTCTGGGCACTGCTTGGGTGGCATAATGATTTTAAAGTAGTTGCATTCACTGCTGATGGTGGGCCATTCTGTTGGTACACTACTGCTGGCTTTTTTGGATTTCTGCATGCGGTTGCACTTTTGTGGGTTTGACTTCTTGAGCGATTGTCCGAAGTGAAGTTCCAAGGATTTCTGAGGTCTGGAGTTCTGAATTCCGGGTCCTTGGAACAAGTTCCAAGTTTCAGCTGAGTACCTGGTTCAGGTACTCAGAACTTGATTCAAGTACCGTGATGGCCTATTAGGTTCAACCCTAGTTGGTTGGTGGTTTTTTGTGTGTGATTTCGAGCAGGTTGCCGTCGACCCAAATGACATTCAGCACAAGACTTGAGCAACCAATGTTTCACAATTTTTTTTGTTCCTTTTTGTCTCTTTCATTTATTTTTATTCATTTCTGGTTTTCCATTCATTTTCTCGAGGGACGAGGAAAATGGGTGGGATAAAAACTGGAGCTGGCTGAAACCAGTGACAGGAAAAGATGAAAATAGGTCATTGAAGTAAATTTATTTGTATATTTATTTCATGCATTTCTACCCCGCCCCTCCTGCCATGCAGCTCGGGGCGGCTTCCAAAATATCAAAACAATAAAATCAATTTAAAAACATTTGACATATTATAAACATTAAAACAGGGCAACAAGCAGCATAAAACCCAAAATAGGTGGGGGGCACTAAACACCCCCCCACCCCTCCCTCCCAAATGCCTGGGCGAACAGCCAGGTCTTACAACGTCACCAAAATGTTAACAGGCTAGGGGCCAGGCGAGCTTCCTCCGGAAGGGAGTTCCAAAGCTGTGGCCCCACTACCGAGAATGCCCTCTCCATCGTGGCCCCCCGCTTAACACGGGGGACCTCCAGGAAGGCACCCCCGGC
>QEPC01000864.1:2387267-2399364 GCA_003113815.1 Sphenodon punctatus
GGGCTCGCCTCTCAGTCTGTTTTTAAACAAAAATCCAGGCTGGGCAGGGTGGGTGGGTGGGTGGTGTCCCCCCTTCCACCTGCGCAGCCTGGGAGGGGGAGGGGGAAGGAATTCATTTATTTCATTGAGTTCAATGGGGACACAGCGCCCCATTGAACTCAATGAAATAAATCCGGTACACGTATACTGGATTTAATCCGGGAATCCGGTTTTTGCAGAACCGGTAAATCCGGTAGCCGGTAATGGGCCCGGGGTCCCACCTCTACTATTTATTTCGCACTTGATAATGTTCATTTACTGCTTACCACATTGCTGAGCATACCGTTTTACTTCTGGGTTTCTGTCTGTTCATTGTTGATCGAGACATTGTCAAGGTTCTTGATTCAACGGAGATGGTATCAGGAACCGGGATTTCAACAGGAATCTGAGCAAATCACTGTGTTAATAGCCCACCTCTTAACCTCCCCCCTGCCTTCCCAAACATAGTTTTAAAAAACAGTGTCTCCAATCAGAATTGTTGTTCCCTTTGCTTTCAGCAATCTGCGACTGGATTGGAGCTTCGTAAAGGAATTTGCATACCCACCAATGGATTGACAAGGAAGTAGAAGGAAGACAAGGAAGCCTCCACCGTCACCCCTCCCTCCTCTCCTGCACATTATCACACTCTCCCTCTCTACCAGCTCCATCCCCTCTGCCTTTAAACACGCCACTGTCTCCCCTATCCTCAAAAAATCCACTCTGGATCCCTCTGAACCCTCTAATTACCATCCTGTCTCGCTCCTCCCTTTTGCTTCCAAACTCCTTGAACGGGTTGTCAACTCCTGTTGTGTCAACCTCCTCTCTGCCAACTCCTCCCTTGACCCACTCCAATGCTTCCGCCCCCTTCACTCCACTGAAACCGCTCTGGCTAAGATCACCAACAATCTTCTTGTGGCTAAATCCAACCCCCTTTACTCTATTCATGTCCTCCTTGATCTCTCTGCTGCCTTTGACGCTGTTGACCACTCGCTCCTGCTTGAATTGCTCCACTCCCTTGGATTCCGGGACTCTGTCCTTGACTGGTTCTCCTCCTACCTTTCTGACCGCTCCTTCAATATATCTCTTCCTAACTCCTCCCCCTCCTCCTCCCTACCCCTCTCGGTCAGGGTTCCCCAAGGTTCCATCCTTGGCCCACTCCTCTTCTCTATCTACACCCAATCTAGGCAAACTCATTGCCTTCCATGGCTTCCAATACCACCTATACGCTGACAACACTCAACTTGAATGCTCCACTCCTTCCCTCTCCCCCTCTGTTCAAGCTCGTCTCACCAACTGTCTCCCCGATATCTTCGGCTGGATGTCTCAACGCCAACTCAAACTGAACATGGCAAAAATTGAACTCCTTATCTTCCCTCCCAGTCCTTCCTCTCCCTTTTCCCTGTCAATTGCCATTGATGGGGTCTCCATCCTCCATGTCCCCCCAAGCTCGCAGCTTGGGCTTCATCTTCGACTCGCACCTTACCTTCAAACCCTACATTGACTCCGTTCCCAAATCCTGCCACTTCTCCCTCCACAACATTGCAAAGATCCGCCCTTTTCTGTCTGTCTCCTCTGCCAAAACTCTCAAGAATCAAATGTTGATTGAGATGTTGTCGAGGTTATTGATTGAACTGAGATGGTATCGAGAACCGGGATTTCAACAGGAATTCCCATTCATTTCATCCCTAATGTAGATACATGAAAATGAATGTATTAAATAGCAAGTTAGCCATAGGGGTAGATACAGCCGGAACGGGTGGGGAAGGCCTCTTTGCTGCACTAATTTCAAGTGTTCCTCCTCACCCGAAAGTCTTGGAAGGGGTGGGAGCAGGCGAGAGCATCAATTCCCCCTTTCATCACCCCCACCCCAAGCCCATGGTGCTGCCCTCATGATAGTCATGAAAGTCTTATTCCGTCCAGATTCTGGCTTTGTTTGTTGGACTGATAAAAAAAACATTTTCCCTTCATTTTGCACATGTACAAATTATTGGCTGTACACAACTAGGCAGCGCCGTTATGGCTGGGCACCATTTTGTGCATGCGCGGTAACTGCCAGATGGAATTTAGTGAATACACAAAATGGCAGATAGGAATCCCGGTTGATCGGAATTTCAACTGAGATTTTGGCAGCCGTTCCATTTTTGTGGAACTGTTCTGCAAAACCAGAAGGGCTGTTTTGACCCAGCCATAACCCATACTACTTTGAGGAACCCACCCAAGGATTGTGGATTGTTAGCTCACTAATGCCTTTATTTTTTATACGACAAAGCAACAACAATCCAATTTCATGATATGTACAGAGATTTAGGATAGACATGTTGACCCACTCTTGGGCTCCCTCTAGAAAGGAGGGTCCTCCGCTACAGAGAGGTTAGCATAAGAGTTTGTCTTTCCTTGCAAAAGTTATTCCGAGATATCCACAAGGCTACTCTGGCTAAGGGTTGAAGAGGAGGGTTCTGATGCCCTCTTAACTAAAGGTGGGCAGCAGGTATAACATTTGTTTTTTTAAAAAAACAATCCTTCATTTTTTGGAGTGGGAGGTTCATAAAGGAAAATGTTCATTTTCAATCTTTCGTTTAATTTTTTTGGTTTATTTTTATTAAAAATAAATATATAAAAAACCAAACAAAAAATCACTGTGCCGCTGGACCGTTCTGCACATGCAGAGCCCTTTCCCCAAAATGGCCCCATTAGCCAGTAGCGTTGGTGCCATTTTGAAAAAGGGCAGTCGATCTGTGCATGCGCCAATGGATGCCACCACGCATGTGCAGAACTCTTGCCCTTTCCCAAAATGGTGCCGATGCTGCTGCGGCTGCCATTTTGGGCAAAGGTGAGCATGTGCAGAATGGTCCCGGATGCCGTTTGTGCACATGACATTTTTTTTATTTTGGTCACAAAAAATGGATGCTTTTTACCCCCTTCGTTTTTGCCCGTTTTCATTCCCCTGGCCTGTCAATTTTGTATTTTAATTACTAAAACGAATGGGCCATTGTTTGTTTTAGTAATTAAATAAAACAAAACCAAATGGCACAACCCTACTCTTTACTTGAACTTATTGGTTATTCTTGGGTGGGTTGTTGTCTGTAAAATGGGAATAATAATGATCGAGGCAAAGTCCTTTGACCATTGAAAATCAGGTTGGCAACGGTGGAGACTGAACTTGGAACCTCTCAGTCTGTAAGCATGGGCCTCTACCTACTGAGCTAAAGGACCTGGATTCCTGAGCAGGGAGTGCACCAAATCAGTGCCGCTCTCTCTCTCCTTCCATTGGTGGCACAGGGTCACATGGAGGTATGTGGCCTGTACCAGTTTGGAGTAGAGAAGAAATTCACAAAGACGGGTCTACCTGTCGGAATTGTAGTAACCGACCCACCCTTGCCAGGTACTAATCAGCAGCCAACAGGATGGTTTGTTTATTTAGTCAAATTTATACCCCACCTTTCCCCTAAAGCTCAGGGTGGCTTACGAGATAAGAGTATAAATACAGAAACATATAAAAGTCCCCTAAAAATCCCCACCCAACCCCTAGCCCTGCCTGCCAAACGCTTGGCCAAAAAGAAAGGTCTTTCACTGCCTCTGGGAGATACTCAGGCTCGGGCAAGAGGTGCAGCCAGGTACCCCAGTCAAATTTGGGGTGCTCGCCTTGGTCACCTTCAGCCACTAACTGACACCTGAACACAACCTGACAGGCTACTCGACTCAGAGGCCCAGGGCTAGTTTACCTCACTGGCCCGGCTGCTGCTCCTCTGGTCCTGACTCCTGATTGCTCTTACTCCTACCCGGCCCATGCACCACTCAGCCGAGCTGGTAACTTCCCTGCTCAGTTGAATGGCACGCAGGCTGGGGAGACGCAGGGGGCAGCCAGGAGTCAGAGGAGCAGTGGCCCGGCTGATGAAGTGAGTTAGACCAGGCCAGGGGAGATGTGGGTGCCAGGACTGGCATCCTGAGGTGTCCCGGGATGCTCCAGGATGCCTCAGTGATACCAGCATTGGGGGAGGGGGCGGGTATTATTATTAACAAACATTTATATAGTGCCAGCAGCGTACCTGGCACTTTACAAAGTAATAAAATAGACACGGTCCCTGCCCCTAGGGCTTACAATCTGAGAGACAGGAGCTGGGGGAGAGACTTAGGAAGGGGAACAGAGGGAGAGACAAGGGGTCTAACATTCATGAAGATGCGAGGTCTCAAGTGCACGTACTTGGCTTGGTTACGATGAGAATGACAGCAGGCAGGTCCATGTTGCAAGGATAAGGGTAAACCGATCGTAGGTATAGGAATAGTGGCTCAGCAGGATAAAGAGTCAGACAGAGCAGAGCGAAAGAGGTGAGTTTTAAGGAGAGATTTGAAGGTATGAAGGGAGGGGGCAAGGCGGATGTGGACAGGGAGGGAGTTCCAGGCATGGGGGGCAGCAAGTGAGAAGGGACGAAGGCGCTTAGGGGAGCAGGGAAGGCGTGGAAGGGTGAGAGAGGGGACAGAGGAGGAGCGAAGTGCACGGGCTGGAGTATGGAGGGCGATAAGTGCAGAGAGGTAGGGGGGAGCAAGGTTGTGAAGAGCTTTATAGGTGAAGACTAGGAGCTTGTGCAGGATTCGTTCAGGAAGGGGAAGCCAGTGAAGCGAAGAGAGGAGGGGCTGCACATGGTCGAAGCGACTGGCGAGGTAGATGACCCTGGCAGCAGAGTTTTGGACAGAGATGAGGGGAGAAAGGTGAGACCGGGGAAGGCCAGTGAGAAGGAGGTTACAGTAATCGAGGCGAGAGATGACCAGAGCATGAACAAGAGTTTTGGCAGACGAGACAGAGAGAAAAGGGCGAATCTTAGCAATGTTATGGAGGGAGAAGCGACAGGATTTAGCAACAGAGTCAATGTAGGGTTTAAAAGAAAGGGCTGAGTCAAAGATGAAGCCTAGGCTATGGGCTTGGGAGAGAGGCAGGATGGTGACTCCATCAATAGATGGGTACCCCATCAAGTGCCTGCTGGGGGTGCCCCAAAATGTGGGTGTTACCCATGGGGAGCTAAAGTGCAACCCAACGCAGCTCTAGCTCAGACTTAAATAAACATCCAGGGGCAGGGAGATCCATCAATGTGGGGCAGCCATCGAGCAAGCGTGCCTCTCTGCGTGCCCTCAAGTCATCATCTGAACCTGCAAGAGGGTGCTCCAGGCTCCCCGCAGGGATTGGGATGGGACATAACGGAAGAGGCGATCTTTCCAATATGTGGGGCCCAGGCCATTTATTTAGAGCTTTATCAGTTAAAAGCAGCACCTTGAGTTGTGCCCAGAAAGCTATTGGGACTCAGTGCAGACTCTGAAGCACGGGAGTAATGCGCTCACGTGACCCACCCCCTGAAAGGAGACGGGTTCCCTGAAGTTCCAATTTACCGACTTCCTGTACTGGAATCCCAACATCCGGTGCTACAGTGGCATAGCTTCTATGGGGCACGGGGGCTCAATTGAGCCTGCCCCCCCATTATTTTGGGGGGCCCTTGGCAGCAGTCAGTTACAGTCTGGGGGCCCCATGGAGATGGAGCCCTGGAATGGGGTTGCGGGACCAGCGACTGCAACGCCCCACACTTCTTCCTGCCCCCACCAGTCTACTGTTCCGCGCTTGATGCTTCCTGGGAAGTGGAAGCTCTGGTAAAGTGGGGGCTGGGAGACTTGGGAAGATCTCAAAATCTGAGAGTGCAGTAACGGGGAACTGTTCCCAGATAAACATCCCAGCCCCCTCCTTCCAGGCAGCAGCGGTGTGTGTGTGTGTGTGTGTGTGTGGGGGGGGGGGTGGTACCCTCTCAGGACACACCACGCGCAGTCCAGAGGGTCTTTAAGTTCGCAGTCCTTTATTAGACACAGTACCTGGGCTGCTGGCTCATCCGCCTTCACCCTGCAGACCCAGGTCCATCTCTCCAGAAGCAAGGCAACTACAACCCCCCAAAGTCCATCTAGCCAGGCCTTACAACCTCAGGCTCTGGCCAAGCCTTCCCCCAGACAAGAGGCTCCCTCCTGGGCATAGCCTCTCCACAATACCTGGGTCCTGCTGGTTCTCCAGTCTTCCAGCACCCTGGAGAGCATAGACCAGGAAGGCTTTCAGGGAGATGTTGTTCCTTTGTCTCCCTGCTAGAGACTGAGCTCTTCACTCAGCCTTCCTCTCTTTATATACAGCAGAGTGGGCGTGGCCAGGCTTCTACTCTCCTAAGGCTTAAAGGGCCGCTAACCTGCCCACTCTTATACAGGGGTTATCTGTCTGTGCTCCTCACAGGCTGGTCCCCAGCTATGGGGTTGGCCCTGCCACACCCCTGGGCAAGTTGAGCCCTCCGGCTGACCCATGCAGCCCCCTTCTTAAAGGGGCGGCAGCCCCACAGGACTGCTCTCTGCTACAAATAGGTAATGGCAAAAATAGATTCTCCAGATAATCAGCAGGGTCCCTAGTTTTCTCTGGCAAAAAAATAGAAATTATCTGACCCACCCCACCCCCCCAATTCTCTGATTAAAACCATCAACATCTGCGTTTTTCGGCTGTTACAACTAGAAAGCGTTCATTGCAAACTATTCATTTTTGTTGACAATGTGACGCACTGGTTGACACTGCCACTCAAATAATGAAATAAAGCAATATCCCACCCCAGCCAGCCCCAGGATGGAGCCCAAGTCTCTCCCTCTGCAGGGGGGGATGCAGCTCCAACACAGACCCGCAGCCCTGGCACGGACCCCAAAACGTACCTCTGCCTCCCCAAACCCCAGACGTGGCTGTGTTCTCGTGCCAAATCTCTTCTCTCAGATGTAGGTGCACAGCTGAACCTCCACAGAGCTTCCGCTTCCTTTAAAGGTCCGTGGGGATCAGTGAGTTTTTGCAGGTGGAAATTTCCCAGAAAAACGTAGAATTCTGTATTTTTCTCTAATAAAACAGGAATTCCGTGTTTTTCTCTGGTAAAATGGGAACTCCATGGTTTTTCCATGCTAAACGGGAAACCAGTAATCCTGGTAATCAGGTACCAAATCAGCACTCAGATAGCCCCCCAGGTACCTAACACAGTATGTGAAATGGTGGGTATTTCCTGCAGGTAATAAATCCGGTACTTGTTTCAGCTCTTGTTTGAAGCCTACAGGTGCATTTGCGATGGTTTCCTTTTACCAGGTCTGCGTTATAGCCTTTTCGTGATGGGGGTGATCCGAACTGTGTGCACCATATCTAAGGCCTGGGCACAGTCTGTGGATTTATAGAGCAGCATTATATTCTCAAATTTATTTTCCATCCCTTCCCCGATAATTCCAAACATTCTGTTCACTTTTTTGGCCATTGTAGCTGAGCTGATGTTCTTAATGAATTTTCCACTGCAATGCCAAGTTCCTTTTCCTGAGTGTTGACACTTAATTTAGAATCCCATATTTCAAAGATGTTCTGCACAAGTTCCCCACACCCACCCAAGATTTCTCATTGAAATTACAGCTGTTTAACAGATTATTTTTTGTGTGTGTGGGGGGGAGACGCTTCAGAGTTTTGTGCAGATTTTTTTTAGGGGGGGGGAGGGGTCATGAAAAATCCAAGTATCTGGCAGCAAGGCTCAGGCAAAGTGAGATGATCTGCAGAAGCTCTGTCTTGGTGAGCCAGGTTCCAGCAAACTCTGAGACTCTGCCAGTGCTTAGAGGCTGCCAGTGTCTTCTGTTATGCATGGAAGATGCAGGAGGTAATGGGAGATAATTTGAGCTGAAACAAGGATCAGTTATCAACTCGCAAGAATCTCACAAGAATCAAAAATTGTTGTGAAGAGATCTCGAGATTCAGATCGCGTGAGATTTCTTGCTCCTCCCTTCACCCTCACCATGTTCAGGCTGGTCTCCCAGCCTGGAGACATTAAAGGGGAGGAAGGGAGGAGAAAGTCATGCTGTCTCTTCCCCACCTCTCTTACCTTGCCTCTCATAGCTCTCTATCTCCATCTCCCCGCTTAGCCCAGGACCATGAGCAAACTCTGTGGGAACTCCCGATAGAGAATTATCAGGAATGGGAGGGGGGAGAGCAGGAAGGATGGAGGGGCCAGACTCAGCAGACATCGTTAGCACTCTATTGGCTAGCAGGAGTCTCAGTGGCCAATAGAATGCCAAAGAGTTGTGCTGAGCCCCTGAAGCTCACAAACCTGAACCGAACATCATGAACCAACCCAACCATCGTCATCACTGGAATAAGCCCAAACCAAACTGTATCGGGGCTCTGCTACAACTCAGACGTTGATCTGCGAGCTGATCTGGAGAAAAATAACCGTTAAAAATATAGTCAATCTTTCTTTAATCTCTAGTGTCTTCCCTGCCTGTGCGGTCTCATCCTTCCCTCCGCACCATCCCCAGGTGCTAAGCCAAGCTGCAGAATCTTCAAGGCCTTAGTTCCACATCCATTCCTATCTCCAGCTGTGTTTGGTTTCTGTAATTACCTGGTTCAAGCGATACTCAAGTCGTTAGCCAATAAAGTTGCCAGTGGATCAATCCTAGATTTCTAGCCCCCTTCTCTAATGGCTACAGAAAAAGAGCACAGAATGAGATTCTCTTTATCTGGCACTCGGCGGGAGTTGATAGAAATCATCTCTCAGATGCCTGTTGCTTTACAAGGTGCATGAGTGGCTGTCTGAGGGCTCCGAGCAGGATTGGAGGCAACGTTGGTGGAGGGGCCTTCGCTCCGAGTCTCTTTTAGGAAATGAGGCCATTACACGGCGATTAAGAGCCTGTTTGGAGGGAGTAGCTCTGCGTCTGGTGCACAGGACAAGACAAGCCCATTTAGGTTGAGTATATTTTATGATCTCATCCATGTCGCTGGCTTGTTAAGTGCAGCCCAAGGGCCATCGGAACTAATTTTAGATAAGAGACATTGCTAGGGTTGGCATCACAGACGCGCCTGCTCTCTCTCTCTTAATGCTACACCTACAAAAATTCACATGCATTGTATCACCCATGCAAAAGTGTAATATTAAATGCATAACTACACCTTTGTAACTAAGCCAAGCACGTGCACCTGAGACCTCATGAGTTTGTGTCTGTATCCTTGTCTCTTCCTCTGTTTCCCCCCACTTTATACCCCCCCCCTCTTAGATTGTAAGCCTGCTAGGGCAGGGACTGTGTCTCTTTCTTACAATTGTAAAGTTCCAGGCACATTGATGGTGCTATATAAATGCTTATTAATAATAATAATAATAATAATAATAATAATATAATAAAAGTGGTCAAGGATGTGATCATACACACGTGCGACATTAAAAACCTCTTTTCTCACACAAAATAGTATACAGTTACACACACACGGCAGTCCTATTTCACACATCCAGTTACACAATTATTATTATTATTATTATTATTAACAAACATTTATATAGCGCCAGCAGTGTACCTGGCACTTTACAAAGTAATAAAATAGACATGGTCCCTGCCCCTAGGGCTTACAATCTGAGAGACAGGAGCTGGGGGAGAGACTTAGGAAGGGGAACAGAGGGAGAGACAAGGGGTCTAACATTCATGAAGATGCGAGGTCTCAAGTGCACGTACTTGGCTTGGTTACGATGAGAATGACAGCAGGCAGGTCCATGTTGCAAGGATAAGGGTAAACCGATCGTAGGTATAGGAATAGTGGCTCAGCAGGATAAAGAGTCAGACAGAGCAGAGCGAAAGAGGTGAGTTTTAAGGAGAGATTTGAAGGTATGAAGGGAGGGGGCAAGGCGGATGTGGACAGGGAGGGAGTTCCAGGCATGGGGGGCAGCAAGTGAGAAGGGACGAAGGCGCTTAGGGGAGCAGGGAAGGCGTGGAAGGGTGAGAGAAGGGACAGAGGAGGAGCGAAGTGCACGGGCTGGAGTAAGGAGGGCGATAAGTGCAGAGAGGTAGGGGGGAGCGAGGTTGTGAAGAGCATTATAGGTGAAGACTAGGAGCTTGTGCAGGATTAGTTCAGGAAGGGGAAGCCAGTGAAGCGAAGAGAGGAGGGGCTGCACATTGTCGAAGCGACTGGCGAGGTAGATGACCCTGGCAGCAGAGTTTTGGACAATCAAAGTCCCCCCCCCCACACACACACACTGGGTGTTTTCAGACCGACGACACCTGCTCCACCTCACCCTCAGGCGGCCGTCCGTGTAAAGGCAGCCACCCAGAAGTGAGGTGGAGCAGAAGCGGAGCAGGGGCTGCCTGCTCCCGGCCAGCTCCACTCGCGGTGCTCTGGGACAGCTGCAAGGGGAGCAGGCCGCCCAAGCCTGGAGCATCAGCTGGGGGCGGAGTAGCGGTCTGTCTGCTCACAGATGGGCCTCTGCTGCTCCGCCTCTGGTCCCAGCAACAACCATAGAGCTGCGGGTGGCAGGCTAGAGTGGCTGGCGATCTATGGTGCGGAGGAGAGGGCTCCAAATAAGCGGACTGTGGTGTGTGGCGGCGGGCACCTCCGTTTGAACCTACCACTTCTGGAGCAGACCCAACTGCCCAGAGCAGACCCTGAAATGGTCGCCCCGGGTCTCTTTGAAAACACCCATTTTCCCATGTGCCAAGCTGTCTCATACAGAAGCCCTGGCACACAAGTATAGTATAGATTTGTGAAATATACAATTTCATAACTATGGGTGCAATCCAACTGCCGGCTTACGCTGGCGGCAGGTGCAGCGGGTGGAAAGTCCACCGGCGCTCAGGCACGCCCCGCGCACACAGCAAGCTGCACGGAGAAACGGCGCACCCCCTCCAATGTGACCCCCCCGACCCCACACATCCCGCAGCTCAGGGGATGGAGCAGGATGCAGGATGCTCTATCTTCCGGGCTGCGGAGTGTGTGGGCTCAGGGGGGTCACACCGGAGGGGGTGCGCCGTTTCCTTGCTCAGCTTGCTGCGTGCGTGCCACCCAGTTCTCTTGCGTGCCCGCTGCCGGCATAAGCCAGTGGTTGGATTGCTTGCACCCTGTATGTGAAACCAACCACGCATTGTTGGTCTCACACGCAACAGCTCTATTGTTCTGTCCCAACACACACGTCCACTAGTCCCAAAAGTTCTCGTTCACAGAGTGATTCCTGCTCACACAAGCCGCATTTCACAAGCTCACTGGCATTCAAATTGTCTTCTACACACAGGCATGCAAACACCACGTTACCCATACAGACACCTAAACAGTGTTTTGCAACCATTGTGGTGGTCTCAATGTAACCAAGCCAAGCGCGTGCACCTGAGACCTCGCATCTTTGTGAATGTTACACTCCTTGTCTCTCCCTCTGTTCCCCTTTCTTCGTCTCCCCCCCCCCCCAGATTGTAAGCCCTAGGGCAGGGACCATGTCTATTCAATTATGTTGAAAAGTACCAGGTACATTGCTTGTGCTATATAAATAATAATAATAATAATAATAATAATAATAAATAAATACAGTCTTGCACGTATAGAAACGCACACATGTGCACGTACAATTCCTCAAAACCAATGGCCCATAAATTGTCTTGCACATGGACGCTCACACATACTGTTCTGCAAATTCAATGGCCAGGCCCGGACTTAGGGGCAGGCCCCCTAGGCCTGGGACTTGGGTGGCATTTTCTGGCGGGTGCAGGGGGTGCGGCAATTCTGGCACTGGCTCTGCCCCGCTCTGTTTTTGTTTTTCTCCCTGTACAGCCGAGGCTGCTGCCTGGGTCCCCATCTCTCACCTGCCTCTGCCGTCTGCCTGCTACTAGTGCTGCAGCAGCAGGACACCGGGACACCGATGGGACAGGGAGATAAAGCTGTTTGTTTACAAACAACTCCTCCCCACGTGCTGATCAGAAGGTTATTACCTTGTAAAGAAGGTTCTTTGAGATGGCTCCCAACACTCTCACAATTGGAACTGGGTTGTGCATGCTCACCATATTCAAATAATTGTGGGGCCAGTGGGGGGGGGCAGCCCACGGTCCCACGGGGGTAGGTGAGGGAAGGAGAGGGAAGGGAACCTTCCCGGGCCCAGGTAGAGCGTTCCCCCCTAAGGCTGGGAAGCGGTGCTGCTAGAAAAGGTTCCCTCAGGGTCTTATGCGGTAGTTTGGAGGCTCTCAGGCGCTCCCTACCAAGCTCATCACAGGGATCTAGGCTCAGCCGCTTCCCAACCGGGGAAGGCCCCTCAGACAC
>QEPC01000864.1:2411809-2424164 GCA_003113815.1 Sphenodon punctatus
GCCCCCAGGCCAGGCCCCCAGCAGCCCCCAGCCCCAGCAGGCCCCCAGGCCAGGCCAGGCCCCCCAGCCTAAAAGAGACCAACCAACCACCCCCCAAAGTAGGCCCTGCCTGCTGCCCCAGGGGTGAAGCTCCGTCCTCCCCTGCCTTGAGGAGCTCTAGACCACATCACGTGATCTATTATTGGCCTATAGTGAGCGCGCATAACCCAGTTGAGTTGAGAGAATGTTTGGAGCCATCTCGAAGAACCTTCTCTACAAGGTAGCAACCTTCTGATCAGCACGTGGCTCCCCAGGAAGAGCTGTGTTTGTAAACACAGCCTTATCTCCCAGCCCGATCAAGTGTCCCCGCTGCTGCTGCAGCTGCTGCTGTGCTCTTAGGAGGGAGAGGCAGGTGAGACCTCCCCCCACCCGGCCCGACACAGGTGGGGACCAACAATTGTTTTTTAAAAAGAATTTTTTTTAAAAAAAAAGACAGCAGGACCGGCCCTCCAGTCTAGCCCAGCCCAGCCCACCGGGAATCATCCCGGTGGGTTCAATGGCCAATCCGCCCCTGAGGTTGAGTATCGTAAGTACGCTGATGATACACCACTGTATAGTGCTTGTCCCATGAGCTGAGCCCTGCCAACTCTGCCTCTGCCTTGGAGGAATGCCTGAAAGACACAGCTGCCTGGATGCATTGGAGCTACCTTGTTCTCAATCTGGGGAAGACTGAGGTGATGTTGGTGGGAAGGGGCAGCTGATGTGAGGATGTCCTTGCCTCCTTCGGGTCCCTGAACATAGCTAGGGTCTGGGTGGAGGTAGCAGGCCAGGTAAAGAACTTGGGCGTCATCTTCGACTTCTCTCTGTCCATAACAGCCGAGCTGTCTTGGAAATGCTTGGAAATGCTTTTTTCAACTATGCAATTTGCATAAATCACACCCTTATTTATCGCAGGGTGACCGTGCCACAGTGACCCATGCCCTGGTGACTACAGGGCTTGACTTTTGTAACTCCCTCTTCTACGGACTGCCGGCAGTGCTTCTCCGTCGCTTGCTGCTTGTTCAGAACGTGGCAGCTCAGCTGCTGACTGCTTTAGGCAGCTGTGATCCTATTACGCCTGCCTTGCGTTCTCTGCATTGGCTGCTTGTGGAGCGATAGAGTGAGTGTAATTGCACTGCTGGTTTTTAGGTCCCTGAACAGTTTAGGCCCTGGCTATATTCAAGGCCTACTCCTGGTACCTCACCCTGATTGGTATCTGCATTCAGGAAGCACCCGCTGTTTGGGAATTCCGCCATCGCGTCTGAAGTCGGCAGGCGATTGGGCCTTTCCTGTGGTGGGCCCCTTGGTGCGAAACTCGCTCCCTCCGGATGCTCACCTCAGTTCCTCCCTCCATACCTTTAAAAAGCACCTGAAGATGTATTTATTCTCTAGGATCCACTGATGGTCCCCTCAACGTACTTTGTCCTCCCCCTTTTTCCTACCCCATTTAAAAAATATTAATAACGGTGTTAAGCTGCTTTGTATAATTTATATTGTTTTTAACTTTTTAATGTGTTTTTTAAAAGTGCTCTGAGTGCCATGTAAGACAAGGGGTGCTACATAAATAAAATGTATTATTTATTATTATTATTATTATTAGCAGCCAGTCAGCCAATCAAGCCAGCTGTGCAGTTTGGAGAACGTAGCCCTCCACACACAGTTTATTCCCGTGAGCCCAGCTGGGATTACAGGTGGAGTGTGCCTAGTTTGTTTCCAATGCTTTCCTGGCACTCTTGGTCTATAGTGAGGGACTTACAGAGGCTTATCTCTGCTCTTAGATGCATGTCAGTGCTATCTTAGCTCTGTGATGCTTTCCAGTGACTACAGAACAGTTAGGACTCCTGGTTCACAGCGCCGGAGGAGGAGGTGTGTGTTGCTTAGAGATTAGAACAGAGGATTGGCAGCCAAGACTGCTGGCTTCTCTCTGGCTCTGTTCCCGGTGGGTCATGTGAGCAGTCTCAGACTGGCCCATCTATAAAAGGAATCTCAGAATGTCAGAGCTGGAAGGTACCTTGAGGGTCACCTAGTCCAGCCTCCTCCTTGGATGCAGGATGCCATGCTTGAAATGTCATGTCACAGATTTTGACAATTCCATTGGAAACCACGCCTCCATTACTGTTTTCCTGATGTGGCATCTCCAGTCAAGTCCGACACTTGTTCCGATGTTTGTTGGAAAGTGTCAGAATCCTGGCGGAAAGTGTCGGAAAACTGTCAGAAAGTAGTGCTGCAACTCGGTCCTTGGTTTCCCCCAGAATTTACTGATGCTATTCGACCTCAGTTTGCCGAGTATCAATTTTCCAAGGACTTGCCCTGAAAATTCAATCCTTGGCCAAACCTCGGCTGAGTGCAGAGGGCCGGGGAGGTCAGAGTGCAGCAGGTGTAGGGAATAGTGTAGTGGGGGCCACGGGAGGAACGGAATAGGCCAGCGTAGTCCTGGGAAGGGGGGCCGGGGACCTAGCGGAGGCTCAGGGGTGGGGCACTTAAGGGGGTTGGGCCCTAGTGGGACTATCGGCGAATTATCGGTTACTGGTTTTATCGCTATTGAATTCATCAGATATCGGATTTATCAGTATTGGTATATCAGGTTTTTTAACATTGCCAATTTTTCGGATCTCTAACACTGCGGCCATTGTTAAAGATCTGAAAAATCATCAGTGTTAAAAAAACAATATACTGATACTGGTATTATCGGTATTATCGGATTATTTATTTATTTATTTATTTTATAGACTTTTACCCCGCCCCTCCTGCCATGCAGCTCGGGGCAGCTTCCAACATTTTAAAATACAATAAAATCAGTTAAAATACTCATAAATATTATAAAAATATTAAGCAGGGCTAGAAAAACAATCTAAAACCAAAAATAGGTGGGGGAACTAAAAACCCCACCCTACCCACCCTCCCTCCCAAAGGCCTGGGCGAACAGCCAGGTCTTACAATTTCGCCGAAATGTTAACAGGCTAGGGGCCAGGCGAGATTCCTCCGTAAGGGAGTTCCACAGCGGCGGTCCCACTACCGAGAATGCCCTCTCCATCGTGGCCCCTGCTTAACACGGGGGACCTCCAGGAAGGCACCCCCGGCAGACCGCAGGAGCCGCTCTGGGGCGCGGAGGGCGAGGCGGTCCCTAAGGTATGAGGGGCCGAGACCGTGTAGGGCTTTATAGATCATCACCAACACCTTGAACTTGGCTCGGCACGCTATCGGCAGCCAGTGCAGAGCTCGGAGCACAGGTGTAATATGCTCCCGGCGGCCCGTCCCCGTAAGAAGACGAGCCGCCGCATTCTGCACCAGCTGCAGCCTCCGAACCAAGAACAAGGGAAGCCCCACGTAGAGCACGTTGCAGTAGTCGAGCCTCGAGGTGATGAAGGCATGGATGAGGGAGGCCAGGTCCGGGCCGGAGACAAATGGACGCACTCTACGTACTAGATATAGCTGATATTAATCCAATATCGCCAACTATCAGCATTATTGGATGAATCCGATACTGATAGTCCCATCCCTAGTACTTGCTCTACAGAGGGGTCATGTGACACATGGCCTTTTCTTGAGATGGTAAGTTAAAAGAAAAAGAAAATAAAAACTGGGCATGCTCAGAAGGGCCTGATTGAATGGCCCCTTCTGAGCATGCTCAGACATTTCCCAGATGGCGCTGGCAGGGCCAGCACAGTGCGGGCGCCATCTTGGATGTGGCCAGCCGATTCTTCTGAGCTTGCCCAGAACATCTGAGCTTGCTCAGAACTGGCTGGCCACATCCAAGACTGTCACAAAAAACGTAGGAGAATGTGTTGTCAGAAATGTCATTACATCAGAAAGTGTCACAAACGGATGGCAAACGCCGTCGGATTGGCAGAGAGAATGCCGAAACGCCAACAGTAAATGGAAGAACCGCAAACAATGCTTCAGCCCTAACTACAGCTACAACATCCCTGACAGGGGGCTGTCCAGCCTCTTTTTGAAACTCTCCAGCAACGGAGAGCCTACGACAGCATGTCCCATTGCCGTGTGGCTCTTACTGGTAGGACGTTTCCAAAATCTACCTTCCTGTAACTTGTGTACATTGTTTTTAGCCCTGCCCCCTGTAGCCGTGCAGAGCAGCACCTTGCTAGCCTTACTGGTGGAGGCTCTTTAGATATTGGCAACCAGCCGTCATGTCTCCCCTTGGTCTTCTCTTCGCTAGGCTAAACACATCCCGTTCCTAAGACTTGCTTTCCAGACCCTTTATCATCTCTGCCACCCTCCTCTGAGCCCACTCCAATTTGTCAAGGTCCTTTTTAAAACGGGGCACCCCAAAATGGACACAATACTCCAGGTGAGGGTCTGACTGGTACTGAACAGAGTGGAGTGATCACTTATGCTGACTCGGAACCAAAAGGTGATAATGGCTGTGATCAACAGTCCACTTACCTCAGAGTCATCCCATTGAAACATTTATAATCTAGGCTGGACAAGGGAGAGGGGAAGACAGGGAGAGACAAGGATATATTCAGGGAGTTGAGAAGTCGCAGGTGCATGTGCTTAGCTAGAAAGGGAGGTGGGGAATCCAGGAGAAGAAGCATAACTGGGTAATCTATGGGGATGAGTAGTTAGGGTCTGGGAAAGTCTGATGGGAGGAGGTAGGTTTTCAGGAGGGATTTGAAGCTTGGGAGGGAGGGAACAGAATGCATGAGTTCAGGGAAGGAATTCCAAGCCTTGTGGGCAGCCTGGGAGAAGGGGTACAGGAGACTTAGGGGTGGGTGAGGGTGGTGTCGGAGGAGGAGCAAAGCTCCCGCCTGGGAATGTAGCAGGGAACAGGTGCAGAAAGATAAGGGGGAGCAAGGCCAGGAAGAGCCTGGAAGGGGAGCACGAGAAGTTGGTGTTGGATGAGAAGGGGGAGAGGGCGCCAGAAGAGGTGAGGAGAGAAGGAGCTAAACACGATCACAGCGGCGGGAAAGGGGGGATGCTCTTCAGAGCATCAGTACATCATGATGCTCTGTAGCGGGTGGAGTTATGTCAGAATGGGGCGTGGCAGCCCTTTTGTCCTGCCCCCTCCGACATGATCCCACCTCTCTCTGGCTTTCCTCCCAGATTGGGAAGGCGGAGGGGGAAGGGGGGTAGAAATTCTAGTCACAGTTCTCCTCTGCTGCACTCCCTCTGACTCTCCCCAAAGGCAGCTTAGCTTGAATCAATGTTACAGAAGGTTAATGCTGGGGGATTTATCCCCCGTGCGCCCAGGAGGCCTCCCGTATCAGCACTGTTCATTCTGCCCCCACTGCTGAAAAGCAGCCACTTCTGGCTTAGAGCATGGCACTGGTTAACAGCCACACAGGAGGGAAGAACCACTCCCAGAGCGGGGAACGCCGGCAAGGCAGGCCAGGAGACGAGTCTGGCTATAGGGATGGCAAGTAGCCCACCCAATGCCAGGTGCCATGGGCACAACAGGAGGCCGGAATGAAGGCAAGGACTCCGTCCGTTGCACCCCACAGATTTGTACACAGCAGTCCAGGGTTTGGGGTGGGGGGTGTTATGGGGCTGGGGCTGTGCCCCCCTCACTTTGCGCTGGGGAAGTGAGAGAGACAGATGGGGAAGGAGCCAGAGCGTGCGGAGAGACGGGAAGGCGATGCCGGCGGATTCCCCATTATGTGAAAAAGGCAATTAAGTTCCAAAGAAACAAGAAAGCGAAAAGCCAAGGGGTAACTGACTAGAAAATTAAAATTATTCAGCTACAGAAAATGTATCTAATGACTTAAACACAGTGTGCGCCCGCGCGGGGTGGAGGGGACGGGGAGGGGGAGGAGCGGCAGCTGCCAGCACAGGTTGGGACTTGTTGGAAGCAAGAGAGAAGGGCAGGAGGCCCCAGGGGGCCAGAGGGAACGGAAGACAAGTGTCTCCAGAGACCCTGAGGCGTCAGCTTCCGTCACGGCTGCATTACATAGTCAGGGCTTAGATTCTGCCAGGGCTTGGGTTGCCTCCTTCCGTCGTTTTTTTACCTGACGCTTCCATTTTGGCCTTTGGGAATGTCAGGAAAAAAATCAGTGCAGGTGGCGAGTCTAGCCAGGACGGGCCCAGCCTTGGCATTAGAGCTAAAATGGGGACCCGATTTGGTACCGGCAGGTAATCACTGCATTTCCAGGGACTGTTTCGGGGCAATGAATCAGTACCCGAAGACCCTTCGCGTACTTGAAAAACCAACATTTCGGTTATCGTTTTTCGAGTACACAAAATTTCCTGAAAAACCAACACAACACCAGACAAAATCCTGAAATCCAGAACAAAATTGAAACAAAACCGGTATCTCAGGATACCAGTCGCTGATATTTCTCTTTTTCTTTCTTGCCACCCATCAAGTACTGGAGAGAGAAATCTCTAGGAAGCTAGACGAGGCTGATGTGAAATTCACACTGGGGCGTAGGTGGGACCTAAACCCCACTTCCTGGGAAGGCTGAAACTCTGCCACAAAATCCCCGCGGGTGGGAGGTTTGCAGCGCCCAACAGTCTGGAATAGCCATGATTTCAAGAGACCCACCCTGCCCCACTCAGAGTTACTCGCCACTCAGTAAGGAAGCTGACTATTGAGGGAAACTTCATGACTCAAAGAACCATCAAATGGTGGAGTCAGTTGCCTAATGAGGCAGTAGAATCGCCTTCTCTGGAGGTTTCCAAAAAGCAGCTGGGTGAGCATCTGTCTGCATCGATATAGATATCAGTGAGCCCCCTGCTTTGGAGCAGGAGGCTGGACCTTTGGTACCAGGATGTGTGGGATTCTCCCTGGCTCTGCTTGCAGGACCCTGAGGCCTTTCCAATTTGCAGACAGTATCTCTGGCCACTGCCAGGAACGTCTCCAGGATGCTAGCGGCAGGCTGGGGTGGCCCGTCCTGCCCACAGGGGTTTCAGTATGCGATGGGGTTGGTACTCTTGCTCCCTGGCTCGCAGTTGATAAGTGGAGAGCAACAGCACCTTCCTCCCAGCCACGTAGCCGTCCTGGGATCAGGTTCCACAGCTTGCAGACCAATTCATATTAATAATTAATAATTATTATTTAATTTTTTAAATAGCACTCCCCCATGAAATGGTGCACAGGGCTCTTTAGAAGCATCAAATCCATTAACATAAAACAATGTAAAAATCAATTTTAAAACAATTTAAAAGACGAAGATAAGGAGGGAGGATAGAAGATATTGAGGGGAATCTAAAAGCACCTGGAGAACAAACAAGTCTTCAGTAGGGTTGAAACGAGCAGCTAAATTTGTACTCACAAGTAATTTCACCATCTTGGGAAATGGGATCGATTTCCCAACGATTCGATACAATTTCTCAATTTTTGTGAGATACCGTCATGAATAACGACTTTCTGTTTACCGTTTAGTCGTTTACCATGTACCAGATACTGTTACCATTCATTTACCACCTACACCTACCGCATTGCCAAGGGTACTGTTATGCTCCTGGGTTTCTGTCTGTTAGTTGTTTACCGCATTTCTGAGCCAATCACTCAGTGTCTTTAGACATAACAAAGATCGGGTGTCAAATCCCTAAAATCACGTGTTTGGCCGTTGTGTGTAAGCACCCTAACAATCTCTCCCTCTGTTCCCCCTTCCCTGTCTCCCCTTCCCCTCTCTTTAGATTGTAAGCTCTTGGGCAGGGAACGTGTCTATCTTGTTTTTTTGTAAAGCGCCAGGTACATCGCTGGCGCTATATAAATGCTTATAATAATAATAATTAATAACACCAATTATGGCCACCCATTGAACACGCAATGCGAACACCGGACAATTTACATGTTTGGCCGAACACGTGGCCAACGTTGTGTCTAATGATATCGTATGGCATGTTAGAAGGTACAACATGGGGAACGAGGCAGCAGTGCTGGCGTGCTGAGATCGGGTGGGGAGCTATTCACCGATTTGCCCCAAGCTGGGCTGTGGGTCTAAGCAGCGCCACATGGTGAACACAGGGCCAAACCAGTGTTTATATCTAGGTCAAAACACACATTCAGACACCTGTTGACGTTATGTCTAAAGACACCCACTGTGTGACTAGCCACCCCTTAATCTCCTCCCACCCTGGCCTGCCAAACACAGTTTAAAAAACCAGGACCTCCAGTCAGAATTGCTGTTGTTCCCTTTGGTTTGAGCAATCTGCAATTGGATTGGAGATTTGTAAAGGAATCTGCATATCAGCCAATGAGTGACGAGGAAATACAAGGGAGGATGGAGTGCAGAGAAGATGGAAGAAATAGGCTATTGTGTCGGTATTACGTCTCTGGATATGAAATTGACAGCAGAGCGGTAAACGGGATTTCAATAAACCCAAGTGGCCGTGTATGCCGCCTGCTGGTGCAATGCTCGGCCAGGCGGTGGGCGCCCATTTGCCCAGCAAGCCACTCGGCGCAATGCCACACCCCTACTGATATGACCCCCCCCGAGTCCACATACCCTGCCGGACAGATGTGCACATTGCCCAGGGATGTTGGATTGCACCCATTATCAGTAAATCGGGGAACAAAATGTCGATTGAGACACTGGGGGCTGATCCCATTGCCCCCGGATTCCGCGGGTAAGCTGTGTGCGCGCATGTGAACACAGGAGCCGTGTGGCACAATACGCTGTCAATGGCGATGCATGTCATTCCCATTGGGTGTGCGTAGGGCATGCAGGCCATGGGATCGGGCCCATTGAGGAGTACCTACCATTTCTTGACAGTATTGGGAACTGTGATTTTGACAGGAATTCTCGGTTTTGCAAAATCTCATTTCAGCCCTAGAAACACCTGAAGCTTTTTGAAGGTGAGGAGGTAGGAAGTGAGAAGGAGATCTGGAGAGAGTGAGTTCTACACTGCGGGGCCACCACAGCAAAGGCCCAATCGCCTGCCAACTTAAGGAATGATGATGGGAACCCCAAACAGCCGGTGGTTCCTGAGCGCAGATGGTCTCAAACACAGCCAGGAGCTAGACTGTGGGGAGAAATGATATTCACACCTCTGGTTACTCAGTTATTTTGATGACTACGTTCTGACATTTCAGTCACTGGTACTTTGGTTCGTGTGTACGCATTATTAGCAACAGGGCCAGTTCTGGAATTTGTGTGGTTCAAGGCGAGAATAGACTGTGGAACCCTCGTGGCCTCCCCTTCCATAGCCAAATCCCTTTAACTCTTTCCTGCAGGGTCCTGCCCCCCCCCCCCCCGGGGTTGAGAGATGTAGGCGTGGAGAGGACCCCATAGAAATAGCTCATCCCGAGGCCTCAGGAGCACTAGGGCTACCAGGACTAGCCTCCCTGCATGGCCCCCTCTGTCCATGGGGCCTAGACCATGGGCCCCACTGGTTTTGCTTAAGGTCAGCCTTGGTTAGCAAAACTGGGTGCCAGTTTGGTGTTCAATAGCGCTAATTGTCCTGGTATAAAGTAACTAAAATCAGGGCTGGTTTTACCATTTGTGGGGTCTAGGGTAAAGATACAATGCAGGGGCCCCTGGTGGCCCTTCACTCTCCCTTGTGGCGCCACTCCCTTTGAGGGACCCTCGAGGTGGGTGCATTTGGGATTCTACTGGGTGTTAGAGGTCCTGGTGAAAACAGGGGCCACTGCGGGGCCCCCAGAAGTATAGAACAGGTGACCCTGTGGTAAGGTCAGGCCTGATCAGAATATGAAGGTGACCACCAAAGCAGATATCTCTTTCCAGAAATGAAGTGGGAATGAAATCGTGGTTCATATCTGCTTTGCTGGCCCCAACTCAAAAGCGAGAGAAATCATCAGATACAGTATTTGCATCGGATACGTATTTCAGCTCAAATTCTAAACCAGACTCGGGGCAGCTGGCGTATGAGGCATGTTGGTGGGCACGCGTCTGTATTTTGATCAGAATTCTGATCAGAATCCTGGTCAAAATAAAAAACACAGAAAAAACCATAATGACCATGCCCACGCCCTGGGACAACTTTGCACACACACAATGGCGCCACCCATAACCAAAATGGTTCCGCTGGTGCCTCCAGCATTTCGGTTATGGGCAGCTCCATTGTGTAGGTGCAAATGACGCCCAGTATTTTGTTCAGTCTGGTGGAAAATCAGACCCATTGTGCATTCCAGTGTCCCTTCAGACCAAACTGGAATTCGGACCCAGGTGACGACTTCATGTTGAGCCCTAGGGTGTCTGTGTGTCTGTGCGTTTATGTGCACCCACACGCTTGCGTGTGTGTGTGTGTGCGCACTCCGGGCCCTGGGAAGATTGATAGCATTGTGTTTTTAATATTGAACACTGACACAAGACAAACAGATAAGGTTTCAGTCCAATTGGCCCAATTAATCAGGGCTTTGACAGCCGTGAAGCTGGGCATTATTAATTATCTTTGTAGGCAGGCCAAGAGGAGGGGGTGGGGGTAATTACACATATCTTTGTACATTTCCCCCAACATGAGGATATTTCATAATTGGAGCCCTTAATATCATTAAGGTTAATTCAGAAACTATTCCCCTTGCTTGCTAGCTGCATGATAGAGAACAGAGCAGAAGGGCTTAAAGTCCCCAACATCGCTTTCCTTGAGGCTTTTTTGGCTAGACGGACACGGGGATGTCTCCATTGCCCGGTTAGTGTGACCGGCACATGGCACACTTAGGTCGTTTTTAGACAGGAAGGTACCACACAAGTCCACCTAGTTGACATGCGTGGTACCATGTATTGAAAAGAGCCGGTGGGTGGGCGTGCATGCTCCCATCACCAACGCACCTCCACCCATCTCCCCATGTGGCGCAACCGGGAAAAACGCGGGTTGCTCCGTTGCGGGGGCATGGGTGGCCAGTGGGTGGATGGGGGTGCACATTGAGTGCAGACCCGTCTGCTGCCATCTAAACCTGCCCCCACCCACCGGACGTGCATGTGTGCTCCACCGATGTGTGCCCGCCCCTTCCCCCCCTCCGAATGTCCATCTACAAAATGGCCGTAGAGGTGGATTCCCTCTGGTGTAAATCAGTGGGTATTTTTAGACAAGCGCCTCCCTACCCATCACCCACCCACCATGCATATGGCAGGGTTGCACTGGTGCCCGACGCAGCCCTGCCGTATGCATGATGGGTGGGTATGGGTGGGGTGGGGAGGGGCTTGTCTAAAAACAAGGAAGTTTGTAATTGTTAAGTTTGTAAACTTCAAGGGAGTTTGTGATTTTATTAATTTTTATTTATTTAAATAACTCCAGGAATGGGCCTGGCACTGAAGAGATGAGCTAAAGCCACTGCCCCAAGGAGCATACAATCTAGAATGGCCAAGAAATGGGTTGGGAGAGACGAAGGGTATATAGCGAGAGACAGGGATACAGTTACGAGGCTGAGAAGTTGGAGGTGCACACATCGCCTGGAGTTACAGGGGATCAGTGGTGGCTGGGGGACTTTTAGGTTGGTGGGGCAGAGGGCAGGGCCAGCAGGGGCAGGGCCAGTATTAAAACTTCACACGTCCATGATCAATGGAGTAGAACATGCAATGAATCAAAAACCCACAGCGTATGCAGAAGAAACAGCTACACAATGCCGGCGGCACACAATAATGGGCAACATGCAAAGATCTGTTTCAAGAAATCAGAAAGGGAAAACCAGCATTTGATGGGGGTGGAGGGTGGGGTGGCAGCTTAAAGCTTCATGTTTATTTAAAAAACCAACTTAAAAACCAAAGCAGGATTTCTCCCCCAAACCAAACCTAAACCAATTGCGTTTAAAACCCCAAACCAATTGGGATTAAAAATCAAATCAGGAATTCTATTCATTGCAGCAATGAATTCATTGCTGCCATTGGCTAGGGGCAATATGCATTTTGCGCCAAGATTATTGTCATTGACCGGGTTCCTCCAAACCAGTATGAGAGACTCCAGCCCCCCTCAATAACCCCTCCTCGAAACGTCTGGGACACCATCCCAGACATACTCAATGAAGCTCAAGGGTGAGGCAGGGCAGTTGTCACTAGACGGCTCCTAGCTCAGTCCCTCCCTTACAGCTGCCTGTGATAGACTGAAACAGACTGGTGAATCTGCTTGTGTGAATCTGTAGGCTAGTTCCATTGCAACCCATGCACCCAAGACACAATATGTCCCCAGGGAGAGGAACCAGGGCTGCTTCCAAACTAGTTAGCGGAGAAAAAAACACATAGACTAGCAGGGAGGAAAAGAGGAGGAGAAAACTTCCCCGGTCTCACCTTTCTCCCCTCATCTCCATCCAAAACTCTGCTGCCAGGGTCATCTACCTCGCCAGTCGCTTCGACCATGTGAAGCCCCTCCTCTCTTCGCTTCACTGGCTTCCCCTTCCTGAACGAATCCTGCACAAGCTCCTAGTCTTCACCTATAAAGCTCTTCACAACCTTGCTCCCCCCTACCTCTCTGCACTTAT
>QEPC01000864.1:2425196-2436114 GCA_003113815.1 Sphenodon punctatus
GTCTCTCCCCCAGCTCCTGTCTCTCAGATTGTAAGCCCTAGGGGCAGGGACCGTGTCTATTTTATTACTTTGTAAAGTGCCAGGTACACTGCTGGCGCTATATAAATGTTTGTTAATAATAATAATAATTAATAAATAATAAAACGACTTTAACTTGGAGTTGCTGAAAGCTGAACACATGGCAAAAGAGCCGGAAGATACATTGCAACACTGATAGCAACAAGGGCAACTGAAGGGCTTTTCGACACTCCAGGAATTAAGGGTTGAGTATCCTAGATTAACTAGAACTAATAGATTTCAGTAAAATATTAGGGAAAACTTTCTAAGTGCAAGAACAATGGAATCAGCTGCCCAGGGAGGTTGTGGAATCTCCTTCCTTGGAGGCTTTCAAAGCCCACAAGGAGAAGCATCTGCCCACGATGCTGTAGACAGGGGTATCCTGCCATGGAGCAGACTTTTATATATTTGATGTGCTACACAGGATGGGTACTGATCCTCCTCTCGCCTCCCTGATTGCATGGACCCAGGTTGGGTGTAGCGAGTCGTACTCGTACTGAGGGCATTTCCCTGCAGCAGCCACTGCTTTGGTGGGGCAGTGCCCATGTGTCCGTATGGAGGAGCCTCCTCTGCAGGGGCGGAGGGAGACCCTGGGGATTGTTCAACATAGACAAACCATTTGTGGAGACTGAGGAGAAAGTAGCTGATGAAAGCATCACAGCGAAGCGGAGTGTACAGCTCAGCATCTTCGGGCTGGATCCTGACAAGACTCCTGGACAGGGTAGGCCGTGTTGTTTTGTCACAGAGTCAGTGGAGGACAGGAGCCCAGCTCGCATAGAATAGCCTCTCTCATTGTCAGGCTCTTGTATAAACTAAATCCAAGGTGGGGAACCCCTGGCCCACAGCAATATCTGATTCGGCCCATTTTCAATCCTTTGATTGTGCTTGGGGATGTGGCAGCCCCTGCCCTCCAACCCTGGAAGAACGAGCTCAGGGGAAAAGTGTGGGAATGAAGGCATGTACTCAAGTGTAGAGAGTGGATCCATCCATGGCAGAGATCCATGAGGAAGACCTTCCCCTTCCTTCCCCAATCCTGAGCACATCCACGCCACCAACTCCTATTTGGCCCACGGACCCGTTAATTTTGAGTATGTTTAGCTGGGAGAAAGGAAGACTAAGGTGGGATATGATAACAGTCTAAAAATAAGAGGAAGGCCGCTGTATAGAAAATGGGGATCAAATAGTCTGGATGGTCGCTTTTACTGGCCCAACTTCTCTTGGTGAGGGTATGCAAACACTGGGTCCGCACAAGCTCCTTCCTTAGGGGGGGTGACATGTCCACCTATTGCCCATTTTGTATAAAGAACATGGAGAAAAATGGTTCCTTCTTGTTAAGGAGGGCAGGACGAGAGGCAACGGGGAGGGATTTAGATTGAGCATGAAGGGAAATTCCTGACTATCAGGGCAGACAGGCAGTGGCATTGGCTACCTAGAGAAGTTACGGATTCTCCATCATTGGAGGTTTTAAAGAAGAGGCTGGATGAACCTGTCTATGGGGTGAATCGGGGGTCTGGTAAATCCTGAGCCAAGCAGGACTCAATGGACTTGATGACCCTCATGGTCCCTTCCTGCGGTGGGATTCTGTGATCCTATGACTCTGAAATCCAGAGGCTCTGTCTGTGTCTCACTCTCAAGCAGGGAAGAGAACTGGAGCCTGGGAGCTCTCCAGGGTCCTGATTCAAGTTCCAGTGACTGAATGCTCTTTGTCTCCAGGGTCCATTATACAGGACCAAGGCTGGGCTAGCTTGCTCACAGCATGAGGACTGGAAACCGGGAAATGGCTTTCCTCAACACTTCAAGAAAGATTGACTGAGAGTGCGTGCAGACTTTCAGGAAGGGGTAGGCACGATCATGAGGTTAATTCACGTTAGCACAGTTGTGCAAAACCCCTGATCATGTGCACGGGGGTTTTAGCGTTACTTTTCCATTCTCCTGTTAAATTCAGTAACGCGATACAGGACTGTCTGCGCCCCTTTCTGAACGTCTGCAAGAGTCCAGCGAAAGGGACTTGTCACCGATATAAATGAGATTGTGTTGTATTTTCTCTGCGACTGGGTTTGTGCATCTGTTGTTGTTATTATTTATTATTATTATCAAGCATTTATATAGCGCTAGCAATGTACCTGGTGCTTTACAAAGTAATAGAATAGACACGGTCCCTGCCCTAGGGCTTACAATCTGAGAGACGGGGTGGGAGGGGGGAGATGAAGGAAGGGGAACAGAGGGAGAGACAAGGAGTGTAACATTCATGAGGATGCGAGGTCCCAGGTGCACGCGTTTGGCTTGGTTACATTGAGAATGATGGCTGGCTGGTCCATGTGGTGAGGATATGCGTACACAGACCTCCGGTAACAGACTGTACTGGATGGAGGGTATCAGCAGGAGTTAGGTGAGGGGAGCGAGGAGTCGGGGAGGGCAGAGCGGAAGAGATGGGTCTTGAGGAGGAATTTGAAGGTACGAAGGGAGAGGGTGAGGCGGATGTGGGCAGGGATGAAGTTCCAGGCATGGGGGGCAGCTAGGGAGAAGGAACGAAGGTGGTTAGGGGAGCAGGGGAGACGTGGGAGGGCGAGAGAGGGGACAGAGGAGGAACGGAGTTCACGGACTGGAGTACGGAGGGAAATTAGCCAAGAGAGGTAGGGGGGAGTAAGGTTGTGAAGAGCTTTATAGGTGAAGACTAGGAACTTGTGCAGGATTTGTTCTGGAAGGGGGAGTCAGTGAAGAGAGGAGAGGAGGGGCTGCACGTGGTCGAAGCAATGGGCAAGGTGGATGACCCTGGCAGCAGAGTTTTGGACGGAGATGAGGGGAGAAAGGGGAGACCGGGGGAGGCCAGGCCAGTGAGAAGGAGGTTACAGTAATCTGTGATGGGATGGCTCTAAGCCCCTCCCAAGACAAAGGAGGCTAAAACGCAGAGGATTTCAACTTGAGAAAAATGAACTGTTTAATAAATGATACATAGATAGGGATGTGGATTAGAGAAAACAGAGTCATCTGCTCCTTGCTCACCAGATGTACCAGGGAGCTCTGGTCCCCACAGGCTTTCCACTCCCGGATGGGGCAACGTCCAGCACTTGGTTTATGTACTCACAGGTTTCAATCCATGCCATAAGGATGACATCTTCAATCTTTCCCCTAGAGATCTTGGAGTTCACAGTGGCTGGTGTATGGTGGAACCTCGTTGTCCTTGGTCACAGCCTTGTAGTTCCCCAACTCCCTTACCCTCAGGGCAATTTCTCCCGTTTCCTGGGTAGCCTTCTTCTACGTCCCCTGTGTTGTACACCACACTCCGCAACCAGTTTCCCAAGAGAGCTCACTAACTCACAACTTCTCTCTCCCCTCCTGGTTCCAACTGAACTCATTTGAACCTCCCCACAACAGTCCATTCCAAGGCCCAGCATGAGCCAACCTTCCCCTTGGTCTTGCAGAATGACTCAGACTGTCACAGCGTCTTTCAGTTTTAATAAAAAAATGTGTGTATGAGTGTGTGTGTGGGGAGGGGATATAAGAACCATGTCATTGATTTGGGGCCTGGATCCTGATATCACTTACCTCAGCTACACTTGCCACCAATATAAGAGAGATTGTGTTGTATTTGCTCTAAGTTTGGGTTTGTGCACCTTTCAGTTTTAATACAACAATGTGTGTGTGTGTGTGTGGGGATAGTAAAGCCTTGTAATTGATTTGGGGCCTGGATCCTGACACAACTTACCTCAACTATACTTGCCACCAATATAAGAAAGATTGTGTTGTATTCCCTCCGTCCCTTTCCTGATGGGCGCATTCCGGAGATGAGGTACTCGCATGTGGGGTGGTCCACAGCGGAGATCGTGTCTGCCCTCTCTGTGTGCAGCCTGGGCGCCTTCACAACCTGTCTGGCGGAGGGGGCCCCTGCCCTGGCTGTTTCCTTCTTTGGCTGCGTCCATGGCGCCCGTGGGTACCAGCGCTCATGAGGGGCGATGTATTGCCGCCTGTTGGAGCTCGGGCACCTTCCGTGGCCCCCTGCTGCTGACTATGGCTTGTTGGAGCCCACCAGAGTGGAGCTGGTGGTGCTGGCTGGTGTGTGGTCCCGTGCTGATGTTCAGGTGGGGCTCGCCGTGCAGGATCCATTTGAGCCCTAGTACCTCACCGCCCACAACATGTCTGTGCTGGGCTACCATTGGGGCATGCTTCAGTGGCCCCACTACGTGCATCTGGTGGGCCACCCCACCCCGGGCCCCTTCGTGACCCCCTGCAGCTGTCTGTGAGGCCCCCTGTGTCTTCGGTGCCCTGGTTGCTGGCCCCGCTGTGTGCTCCCGCCTCCTCCCTGCCGCCTTGGGTCACTTTCCGCTCGCTCCATGCTGCACCAGGCTCGCTGCTGTTCCGGCTGGTTCCCTGGTTTCCGTTGCCCTTGCCTGTGTCTCTGGGCCCCCTCCTCGGCCACCCTCTGGCCTTCGCAGCCTGTGGTGTTACCCTCCGTGGCCGGCCCCTCCTGTGGCTGTGTCCTGCTCTCCGAGCCTGCTACCGGCTCTTTGGGTGGTGTTGTCGACCCGTGTCTGGCTGCCTGTTCACCTGTGCCCGTGGCCCTGCCCCCCCACCCCCTGGGTGCCTCTATGACTGTGTGGGTCTGGGCCCCCCCCCGGACTGCGCCTCTCAGTTTCTTCCCGGGGGGAGGGGGTTTTTGCCTGTGCAGCGCATCGATTCTGGCTCGCCTTCATCCCCGTCAGCGCATTTGCACTGGTGCAGGGGATCCCTGCCTGCCTCCTGGACCTGCCTCGGACCGCTCCGGTGCTGTCCCCTACTTGTTTGCCCTTCCCCTGTGACATTGCTCTGTCCCTGTGGGGACCCCTGTGCCTTGGGCTGCCTTTGTCACTGCTGGGTGACCCTTGCTGACAGTGCTGTTGGTGGGGTTCCGAGGGCCGTTCCCCGTGTCCTGGTCTGTCCCCGGGCCGGTCCCCTCTGCTTCCTTGACCTGCAGCTCCCCCTGCTCCGTCCATTGTGCTGTGTGTGTTGGCTGTCCCGGTGTGCTCCCCCACTTTCTTCCTTTCCTGGTCAGGTGTGTTTGCGCCTGGGTGTGTGTTTGTGTTGTGTTCCGCTGTGCCCTTGGTTTCCCTGTGCCTGTTTTGTGTGCTGCCTTGGCCGCTCTGCTCCCTCCTCCCCTTCCCTTCCCATTTCCCTTTTGTGGGCATTTCCTTTAGGCACTTTTGACTTCCATTGCCCTCCGGCGACCATGTCTGCCTCCCGCCCCGCCCCAGTGTCTTCTGGGTGTTCTGACCACGACTTGGAATCGGCGTAACATCTGTTGCACTGCCCTGGGCTGTGGTCCTTCCACCCGTTTCCCTGCCGTGGTCCTGCTCCCATCACGTCTGTTCTGGGCGGTCCTGGACANAGCCAGCTCGCCACCGTTGGGAAACCACTGTGGTGACCCAGGAGCGCATAACATCTGAAATTACCCAGAATCTGAATCTTTCCGACTCTCGAGGGTCTGGGAATAAGGCTCAGGACTGGTGGTAAAGTGATCTGAGACAAGAGCCAGCTGAGATATTTGTGTCATAATATGAATACGACACACTTCATATATTCAAATATTGAATATAAATTTCCATGCAGATTTTCCTCAAATAATTTGCACGTGATTCCAACTCTGGGTTGTTCTATATTTTGGTAATTGGATTTTTGCTACCGCTGGTTTTGACAAAAAAAACTAAACCAAAGAAACATTACAATTGTGTTTGGTTTGAGTCGAACCCAATTACAAAAATCCAAATGTTTGATACTCAATAAGAAATAATGAAGTAACTAAGCTAGGCACGGTTGTGAGGAGGAGGGGGAGCTCAAGCGGTAAGAGCACGTGCTTTGCGCACCTCCACTTTAGGATTCCTGGTAGCACGCCTGGGGGAGGCCCCTTCTGGAGACTTGGAGGGGTCTCAGGTAGCACGCCGGGATGGCCTCTGCCAGAGACCCTGGAAGAGCCGGATTTCTACCAAAATTTGAAACCCCTGCTGCCGTGTCAGGTTGTGACAATACTGGGCTAAGATGGACCATTGGTCTAGTTTCATTTAGTTTAGATGAATTAGTATTTCCAAATGAAGTAACTTGAACGTGAACCAATGTCAAACCTAACTAAATGTATAGTTCCTCAAAGGGTGTAAGTCTGAATTCAAAGGTTTTTAGAGCTGATTTTGTAAGTAACTGAATTGGCCACTTCAGATAATTTCCAATGAAGTTGATACAAAGAAATGTTAATTTCCACTTGGTTGGTTTATGATTTGGGGTATTCTTCTGTAGAACTGAAAAACGGTAATAGATTTATTATTTGTAAGCATTGTTCGCACTTTCAGGGAGCTTTCCAAATATCCAAATAATACTTGCAACCAAAATGAGTATCCAAAATGAGAATCCAAAATGTATCCATTTGTCTGGCTATTCCATTTTGATTCCCTGCCCGCCCACTTTTTGGTTTGATTTTGTACTTTTTAACCCGCATAAAACCCAATACAAAATAATCAAAACAGAAACCCAATGGAGTTAAAATGGGTAGCGGTTATTACCCGCGTTGCCATTGCCAACGGGTTTGTTCAGTTTGGCATTGATTCATTTGGTTATTTGAGTTATTCCAGCCATTTTGATTTGAGGTATTTGGTCATGTCACTCAATATCTAAACCAAAATGACTGCAATAACCGAACAGAAAAATAAATAAATTAGAAGCATTCTAAACCCAAGTATGTGGATGTTTATTTGACTATCGATGTCTTTCCAAAAAGGCAAATAATAATCCAAAAAATATGGAATTTGTGAATCATTACAGCTCCAGTTTTTTAAAAGGACACCACTCCGATTGGATCTGTGGATTCAGGCAATCAGCCTGTACTCACACCAGTTCTAACGGACACATCTCGGATCCCCCAGATATGGAGGCCATGAGAGGACAGACGCTGAGCAAGGGAGAGGGAGAGCCTGACTGCCCTTACTGGAAGGATGAGTTACAAGGAAGACACTTCTGTTTCTGTACACGGTAAAGCTCCCATGAGAAGGGGATTGACCTGAGTTGACAAAGTCTGGTGGCTTCCATTCTAGAGATGACTCTGATTGACTGAACATGCCCCCACTCCTGATTGGCTGACAAAAGGTATACAACTTTCCGGGTTGGTTCTGACACTATAGACAAAGCAACCCAATGGCTACAGATCTATTGCTGCTCTCACCTCACCTGCACATGCACCTTAACCCCGTCCTGTCTTTCCCTCACCTCCTCAGATTGATTTCTCTGGATCCTGGTCTCTTGTTTTGTGCTTCATCCTTGACTCCTGGATGCACCTTGGATAGATGCTTATACTAGATTAGAGCTGACACAGGAACTTGGTAAAACAGTTAAACTCACCATATTTTCAGCAACCAAACTGCCTCTTGTGATTCCCCACTGGGTACCCATTTCACCTTAGAGTCATAGGTCCTTTTTACATGAGACGGACTCACACACGCACATGTAGTTCCACTCCTACCTCTCTGACCGCTCCTTTAAAGTCTTGCACCCCGAGTCAAACTCCTCCTCCCTCCCCCTTTCAGTTGGGGTCCCCCAAGGTTCTGTCCTCGACCCTCTCCTCTTCTCTATTTACACCCTGCCCCTTGGAAAAATTATTCCACGGATTCCAATAACATCTCTACGCTGATGACACCCAACTCTATCTTTTTACCCCCTCTCTCTCCTCTTCTGTCCACTCACGCCTTGTCAACTACCTCTCTGATATTTCCTCCTGGATGTTCCAACGTCAACTCAAGCTCAACATGGCCAAGACCAAACTCCTCATTTTTCCTCACTCTTCTTCCTCTCCCTCTAACCTGCACATCTGCATCGATGGAGTCACCATCCATCCTGTTCTCCAAGCCCATAGCTTGGGCTTCATCGTTGACACGCACCTCTCTTTTAAACCTTACATTAACTCTGTTGCCAAATCCTGCCGATTCGCCCTCCATAACATTGCTCGGATCCGCTCCTTTCTCTCTATCTCCTCAGCCAAAACCCTTGTTCATGTCATGGTTATCTCTTGCCTCGATTACTGCAACCTCCTCCTTGCTGGCCTCCCTCGCTCTCACCTCTCCCCCCTTATCACAATCCAAAACTCCGCTGCCAAGGTCATTCACTCTGCCCGTCGCTTCGACCATGTGCAGCCTCTCCTCTTCTCTCTTCACTGGCTCCCCCTTCCTGAACGTATCCTGTTTAAACTCCTGGTATTCACGTTCAAAACACTCCACGACCAAGCTCCCCCTTACCTCTCGGACCTAATCTCCCTACGCACTCCTGCACGCGCTCTCCGCTCTTCCTCTGTCCCCTCCCTCACTCTCCCTCGTTTCTCCTGCTCACCTAACCGCCTTCGACCCTTCTCCCTCGCTGCCCCCCATGCCTGGAACTCCCTCCCTGCCCACATCCGCCTTGCCTCCTCCCTCCGCTCCTTCAAATCCCTCCTCAAGACCCACTTTTTCCTCGCCGCCTTTCCCAATGCCTGCTAGTCGTTCCCCTTATACTTACTGTCTGCCCTCCTCTGCTGACTGCTGCAACCAACCTGATTGTAACCAAGCCAAGCACACGCACCTGAGACTTCGCATCCGCCTGAATGTTTATTTGTCTTCTCCCCTGTCACTCCCACTGTCCCATCTCCCTGTCTCCCCCTCCTTGTCTTTTAGATTGTAAGCCACTGGCAGCGACCACATCTATTTCTATGTTCTGTACAGCACCAGGCACATGACTGGCGCTATATAAATGTTTATAATAATAATAATAATAATAATGCTTGGGTACTTCCTATGTGAACACCACGGCAGCTGAGTGGGGGTGCATGCATGCCCCCACGACCCACCCACCCCCACCCATCGCCCATCCATGGAGCAACTGGCGAAAACACCGGTTGCTTCATGTGTGTAGATGGGTGGAGGTGAGTGTGTGTCCGTCTGCACCCTCCCCCCACCCATCACCCCAAATCAGTGCTCCCCCCACCACCCACCGGCCCGCACCGCTCCCCCCCCTTTAAAAAAGGACCATAGAGCCAGAAGGCCATTTTTGGATGAGTCACCCCCACCCATTTCCATCCACGCCCCCTGGGCCTGGGCTCCCATCTGAAGGCAGCATGGGTGGAGGTGCGCTCCCGCTACCCACGCACTACCCATCCATGCCCCCGCATGGAGCAACCCTCAACCTGGGTTTCCCCCCAGTGCTTCATGCGGGGTATGAAGGGGCAGTGCATGAGTGCAGGGCAGGCACATGCCGACCGCACACCCATTCCAGCCCATCTGATGTTCCCCCACCTCCACCAAGCACGCATGAACCCACCTCCCAGCCGGATCCATTTGGAAACAACCTCAGAGTCATAAGGCTGGAAGGGACCAAAAAGGTCATATAGTCCAGTGCCCTTCACCACTGCAGGACCTGCCACACCCCAACTATCCACACAGTCGGGGTGTGCATGTCATTTTCATTATTACAATAATGATACAAAAAATTGGTTGTTTTCATTATTGTTATTGCAATAACAAAAACAACAAATAATAATAACAAAAATAGAAACAAAAACTACATTTTGTTTTTGAAATAAAGGCAAAAAACTGAAAAATGTATTTCTGGCTATAATTTTTTTGTTTCTTATTCAATTCTGATGAAACTAGGGGTGTGTGGGATTTTGCCCCAAATGGAGGGCACTATTTTTACTGAAATTCAAAATGATCAGATAATGTGAACTGATTTTAGTAGCAATTGAATGTTGTGATTTCAATAAAAGCTCCATGCGTACAACGTCTTTATCTTCCATCCAATTTGCATGACACCTGTGCATACTGTGTCCCTCCATAAGCTTAACACTCCTGGCAATTTTCAGAAAGATTGGATAAAGGGTTCTGATGTTATAAGACATTAACTTAAAATACATTTCCAGCTGTAAAATTTGTATATTCCATCCTCTTTAAAAGGTATTTGGCAGGAATGTATCACATACTTTCCCTGTCATCTCTGCCAAACTACAGGACAATTTGATAAAGGGACCCAATTTTATAAGCAATTGATGCTGTCCCCGTGAAGACTATTAATCAGATAAATAGAAGCACATGCAGTGCCAGTCAGAGGCAGGCACCTGGCATGGCAGGGGGAGGGAGACTGTAGGAGGGAGGATGTGGAGCAACCCAAAAGACTGACAGACATGTTCACGTGCCAATTACTGCATGCTTCTAGCTTTACAGGACCAATCAGTAGTGGCTTTGTGTCAGCCGCCGCGGCCGTTTCCCTGCGCGGCGGCCGCCCCCCGGCACTCCAGGCCCCGCCCCCGGCAGTCCTCCCTCGACACGGGCATCGGCACGGCGTTCAGGGATGCCGACACAAACAGATGCCACACCCGATGTTGCAGGCCCCGCCCCCGGCAGTTCTCCCCCGACGGAGGTATCTCCCCGGCGTACAGGGACGCCAACACCAGCAGAAGCCACGCCCACAACAGGGGCTACTCCCGATAGGGCGGGGCCCCGCCCACCGCTGCGCCGCTCTGCACGCTTGCGGGGGCGTGTAGGGGGCGGGGCTGCCCCTTTATAACCCGGCCGCTCCAGAAGCTCTGAGCCGGTGAACAGAGCTCTAGCCTGGATGAACTAGCCCCCTCCTTTTCCTGCTTGGAAGCTAAGTATTTGCAATTGAGAGTTGTCCTTTGGTGTTGTGCCTCCCTTGTTGCCCCTGTGCTCCCTCCTTGTCCTCCTCTGTGGTTTGAATTGTTGGCTGTGTCTTTTACAAGGTATCTTGTGACTGTTGAAATCCTGATCCCCGCTCCCCTGTGAAAGTTTGAGTGAGGAGAGTGAAGGGGCCTGCGGGCCTGGCGCTTCTGCCCCTCCCTGGGCCCCCTCTCTTCCCGCACCCCTTG
>QEPC01000864.1:2436576-2455377 GCA_003113815.1 Sphenodon punctatus
CTTTAACCACCCTTGGTGGTTATTTATGCATGTTGCAGGGCTGTATAGGTGCCCTATGCAGTCCTGCAACATGCATAAATAACCACCAAGGGTGGTTAGCATCATGTCTGTTTTCACCCATAGTTTACACACCCAGGCTGGCCAATTATCATCACAATCGCATCCTGCAGCAAGTCTGTGACAGAGGACATAAGAGAATCTCTATTGGCTCTTTCCTAAACAGATGCTTCTGACTAGTTCCCAGTAACAAGTGGGGGAGAGATGTTGGGATGGTCACAGCACAGAATGAGGATATTTGGTTGACATTTCTGCTGGCCAATTGGCATCACAAACCGATCTTATACCACAGTGACACGTCAGAGAATCCCTGGCATAGGCTCCTTCTCTGCATATGCTGTGCAGGAATATAAAATAGGGACACTTCATTATATTTTTCTTATATTTGGCAAAGATGATAGTGAAAGTGTGATATACAGTGCTGCCAAATTTCATGTACACTGGTTGGACTACAAAGATGTTATAATCAGACATACATTTATAAGTTAATTACTTATATCACCAGGACCCTTTATGCAATCCTTCTGAAAGTTGGCAGAAATAGTAAATATGGGAAGGGGTAAAAGCATAACAAGTTTCATCTACATTAAATTTGAGACAAAGACGTTACAGCTAAGTATGTATATGAAGAATTTTGCAAAGTAAATTAATTCAGCTGCTTCTAAAATTGGATTTATTTATCCAATCATTTTGGAATTTGGTACAGATAATGAGTTCCATTGGAGGTATATTTTATCCCAGTTTCAGCCAAATATAGGAAAAACCAAAAATGTTACAGTTGTAAATGTGTTTTCCATCAAAACCAATGGAAAACGAAAATGAAAGCAAAAACAAAAACGAAAATTTGATATTTATGAAAACAAAAATAGCAGATTTAAATAACAAAAATGAAAAACAAACATGAAAATGACATGGGCCCCTGGTGCTCACCTCTACAGAAATCCCACCAAGAGCTACAAGGAGATACCGGGACCAACCAGAGTACGCCGATGCCGGAAATAACAGGAAATAATTTTAGAAAAAGAAGGCTCCAAATGTCCCAAACAGTCAAGCCACACCCATGCTGCAGCGGAAGGCGAAAAACCCTCAGAATCAACTGCCAATCTGCTCAGGGGGAAAATTCCTTCCTGACCCCCAATATGTTGATCAGTTATAAGGAGCTGCCTAACTGAGTCAGATCAATGGTCCAGCTTAGTCCAGTGCTGTCACAACCTGAAACAGCAGCGAGGTTTCAAATCCAGCTCTCCGGGGTCTCCAGCAGAGGCCTCATCCAGGTGTGCTACCAGAGACCCTCTAGGATCCCTGGCAGAGGCCTCACCCAGGCGTGCTATCTGAGATCCTGAATTGAAGATGCCGGGGATTGAACTTGGGACCTTATACATGCAAAGCCTGCGCACTGCCACCTGAGCCACAGCCTACCCCATGGACCCTGAGTGCATGCACAGGCCCCACCAGCAAGGCACGTGATATACACTATAGGACCCAGGCTTCAAAATTCCCCATCAGTCCTACCTCCAGCCGTAGATGACTTTGATGCTACAGGAATAAAGGGGGGGGGGACCCCAACATATATTGCTGAGGGGCAGGGGGTGGGCACTGGGGAACCACTTCGTCCTGTAGCATCAAATAATAAAAACTCATCACAAGAGATACGCCATAAATGTATCCAACTCAATTTTGAAGCTGTTCCGATTCTTTGCTCCCACAACTGCCCCTGGAAGTTTATTCCAGTAGGCCGTTGCTCTAATTGTTAAAAAGCTCCTTCTAATTTCCAGCCTAAACTCATTGATGACCAGCTGGTCTCCATTAGTTCTCGGACCTGTGCACCCTTTCCGTCTGAACAAATCTTCCCCTTCTATTGCCTTCACTCCCTTGCCTGGCTCCAGGAGGAGGAAGGGCATGGCAGCCTTCTGGGTAGCAGCAGCGAGGAAGGAGGTGATGGTGGCAGTCGTAAGGCTAGGGAAAGGAAGTGCAGTGGCAGGGGAGGTGCGGTGGGAGTGCTGCTGGCATTTCACATGCTGCAAAATGGCCACCCTGCTGCCCTTAACCAAAATGGCAGCAATAGCATCACCACCATTTTGGTTAAGGGCAGTGGCCATTTTGCAGCATGTGTAATGCGTTTTTGGTAAAAAATATTCTTATTTTTAATATGGATCTGTAATACCGATCTGTAAAAAAAGGTTTAAAAAAATAGATTCAAATCTGTAACAGATCTGAATCTGGAAATTCATCTCAAGGCCCATCCCTATGCACCCATGTCCTTCTGGGCCTGTGTCCTTCTGGATCACCCCTACTGCTTTGACACTCCCGTTATGCCTCTCCCATGGTCCTGGATCGCTACCGCCATCATCTCTTTACGGCTGCTGCCACAATCCCTCTTCCTAGCCCAAGTAAGTGGAGGAAAGAATAGTGGATTTAATACCTGTGGGTGCCCCTGAGAGCACCCATGCAAGTGTGTGGATGCCTGGCGGGTGCCCGCATGCCTACAGGTGTACCTGCTTGTTGTAAATCCACGGCCTGATCCAGTTCTATCCTGGGGTGACTTCCAGCCTCTGAATTTCCCCCAACATGTGATTGACCACATCTCTGTCAACCCCCCCCCCCCACCCTCAGAATCAGACNAACTGGTTTTCGATCAGGTATCTGAAATACCAAAATACCAGCAACCGCTATACTGAAATATTCACAACCAGCATACCCAAATCCCAAATTTGTCCTGGATTTCATCTTGAAATTTGGAATTTGGGGGGAAAATTGGGGATTTTGGAATACTGCTTATGGGTATTTTAGTATTTTGAGTACTCAAATGATACCCAAATTGGTACCCCCCAAAAATGCAGGTATTACCCACAGGTACCAAATTAGGTACCTGTTTCAGGATTCCATGAGATGCAACTATGGTCTTGGGTGATTTCAACATACATGTTGAGGTCGGCCTTTCAGGGGCAGAGCACCATTTCATGGCTGTCTTGACAACCATGGTTTATCCCAGATAATATCTGACTTGAGACATGTGGCTGGACACATGTTGGATCTCATGTTCTGCACTGCCCTGGAAATGGGGGGTTCGATTCTTGTGGGGGGGTCATGATGACACCATTGTCATGGCTGGACCATTACCTTCTGAGGGCCCAGAAGGTAGTGGTCCTGTGTCGGGGTGGTGGATCATGGGGTGTTGTTGATGGGGTTCGGCCTCCTTTGGTCACTCAGATTTACAGCCTTGGGGTGCTCTTGGTTCCACTACTGCACCTGGCTTGCCAGGCTGTGGCGGTGGCAGGAGCGCTTGACACCAACTTCATCTGGTGAGAAGACTGCGACCTTTTTTTAAAAAAATCATATTTGGATTTGGCCACTGTCGTCCATGCCTTCGCAACCTCAAGGCTAGACTGCAATACGCTCTATGCGGGGCTGCCCTCGAGAATGGTTCACAAGCTGCAGCTGGTGCAGAACGCGGTGGTCCGCCTTCGGTCGGGGGCAGGTCATCGGGAGGACCGAGTCTGCACTGGCTGTCAATAGTTTTCTGGGAATGATTCAAGGTGCTGATTTTGACATATAAAACTATAAAAGGCCTGAGACTCAGGTATCTGAAAGGCCACCTCTTCTCTTACGTTCCGTCACGGCCTTTAAGGTCGGTCAGGAGTGCCCTCTTGTGGGCACCATCTGCCCGTGATGTTTTCACAAAAAGGGTTCACAGAGGGGCGTTCTCTGTGGCTGCCCCACAATTATGAAATCCCCTCCCCTTGGAGATCCACCTAAGTCCGAGTGTGCTTGTCTTCTGGAAGAGATGCAACCCCTTTTCTTTTTGGCCAGGCATTTGAAAGGCGGGGATAGGACTGGGTGGGATGGGGCAGAGGGGTTAGGGAAAAGTTTGGTGGATTGGAAGGGCAAGGGAAGTTTTTTAGTTGCTCTATATGATTTTATATTTTGTAAGCCACCCTCAGCCTATTTGGGAAGGGTGGGGTAAAATAGGAATAAATAAATAAATAAATAAAAAGCAAACTACACTGGAAAAGAGGTAGGGGTGACTGCTAATCCCCTCCCCAGTCCCCACCTACTTCTATTATTATTATTATTATTATTAGACATTTATAATGCGCCAGTCGTATGACCTGGTGCTGTACAGAACATAGAAATAGACGCGGTCCCTGCCTGTGGCTTACAATCTAGCAAGCTTGTGCGCTAAGTCTACTATTTGATGTGTGTTTATTTGTAACTGTATGCATTTATGGGTGCTTTCACATGTGACGGTGGCCCGTTTTACCACATCTCGATCGGGTGTGGACCATGGGCCACCATCGTGTTGGTTCCTGGCCACTAGACGTTGGCATGGGATAGACCCTGGGCACCTTGGTGGCTAGCCCAGGGTGTGACTTGGGGGATGTCTCCCAGTCGCAACCCGTGCTAGCCTGCCCCTCCCCTCCACCCCACGGCCGGTATCTGGCTGCCTAACTAGGAGTAAAGCAGGCTGTCATGTATTGAAGCTTTTGCCTTATTGGACCCAGTCAGGATTCTCCTGCCCCGGTGCCGGGTGCCATGATGGCTGTCATTCGCTGAAAGATCTGTGCATCCCCCTGCCTTCCCCAGCATCTGGGTCACTGTCCCATTAATTCAGGTCCCCGGTCAAGTCCTGGTTGCGATGGCATCCCGTCCCCAAAGGGGGTAAGTTCATGGAGGTGCCTGAGCACTGTCATGTTAGTTTTTACCCTGTGTCTGCTGCTCGCTGAACCGTCTTTGCCCCTTCCCCCATGCTGCCTCATACGGCTGGAACTCCTTCCCTGAACACATTTGTTCTGACCCCTCCCTCTCAATCTTCAGATCCCTCCTGAGTCCCTCCCACTTCCTTCAGGCTTTTCCTAGCTTCTCACCTGCACAGACTGCTCATTGATACCTTTCATTCAGTTAAGCACGTGCACCTGTGACTTCTCAACTTGGTGTATGTCCCTCTGTTTCTCCCTATGTTTCACTCTCCCGTATCCTTTTTAGACTGTAAGCCCTTTGGGGCAGGGACCTGTCTCCATGTTAACAGACCTATCCTCTGAGGATGGTATCTCAATCATTTTTCATGATTGTTTTCATTATTAAACTGTGTCATTTCTGTTTTTGTTAATAATAACATTTTTTTTGTTATCATTGTTGTTATTGGTATCAGTACTGATTTCAAATGAAGATTTTGTTTTTAGTATCGTTATTGGTATTGGTATACATACACACAATATCTAGTTTATACACACACACACACACACACACACACACACACACNAATTTTAAAACACCCCCCCACAAAAATTTAACCCACCCTCCCCTCCCCACCTCTGAAGGCCTGGGAGAACAGCCATGTCTGTTGGTCTTCCATCAGGCCTGGGGCCAGCTGTGCTTCCTTTGGGAGGGAGTTTCACAACTGGGGCCCAACCACCGAGAACACCTTCTCCATTGTAGCCCCCCGCTTTACGCGGGGGACCTCCAAGAGTGCGCCCCCGGCAGATCGAAGGGTCCATCCTGAGTCACGGAGGGCGAGGTGGTCCCAGAGGTATCCAGGTCCAAGACCGTACAGGGCCTTATAGATCAAAGTCAAAACCTTGAATCTTGCTCAGCACGTTATCAGCAGCCAGTGCAGTACACGGAGCACCGGTGTTATGTGCTCTCATCGGCCTGTCCCTGTTAGGAGACGGGCCGCCGCATTCTTCACTAGCTGCAACCTCTGGTCCAGTGTCAAGGGAAGCCCCACGTAGAGCACGTTACAGTAGTCCACCCTCGAGGTGATGAAAGCATGGATCAAAGTGGCCAGGTCGAGTCTGGAGATGTACGGACTTAGCCTCCGCACCAGATACAGCTGGCGGAACGCCGCCTTCACCACCATATCCACCTGCTGATCTAGATGGAGACCCACGTCCAATAACACCCCCAGACTCCAAACCTGCTGGGCCATGGAGGGGCGCACCCCCTCCACAAGATGGAGCAACACCTCCCCCACTCGGCCCACCACCATCACCTCCGTCTTATCGGGATTAAGCTTCAGTCTGCTCTACCATAACCAACTCGCCATGGCCTCCAAACACTGAGATAGCACGAAGACGGCAGGCCCTGGGTCAGCTGAAAAAGAGAGGTAAAGCTGGGTGTCATCAGCATATTGGTGGCAACGCACACCAAATCCTCTCACGATCTCCCCCAAGGGCTGCATGTATACATTAAACAGTAAAGGAGACAGGATTGAACCTTGTGGAATGCCACAGTCCAGAGCCCGGGGACTAGATGTTTCTGCCCCCAGGACAACCCGCTGGGTCCTCCCTGAGAGGAATGACTGGAACCAGTCGAGGGTGGTCCCACCCAGACCCCCCAGGTCATGCAACCGTCTCAGCAACAGCCCATGGTCCACTGTATCAAATGTGACCGAGAGATCTAGCAGGACCAGTAGTGTCGAACATCCTACATCCATCTCCCAGCTGAGATCATCCACCAAGTCCACCAATGCCGTCTCCGTACCATGGCTGGGATGAAACCCTGATTGAAAAGGGTCGAGAAAACCGATGCTGTCTAGGTGAGTCTGGAGCTGCAGTGCCACTGCCCGTTCAATAACGTTCCCTAAAAAGGGAAGGTTAGAGATAGGTCGGTAGCTGGCAAGTGTGTCCACATCCAAGGATGGCTTCTTCAACAGGGGGCGCACCACGGCCTCCTTGAGACCGGGGAGCAAACTCCCCTGTTGAAGGGACGCGTTGACAACCCCCGCTAGCACCGGCCCCAATATCTCCCTGGAGGCTTTCACCAACCAGGATAGACAAGGATCTAACTCACAACTGGTGGCCCTAACCGACCCCAGGATCTCCACAGCATCGGCTGGCATCACTTCCCGAAACTTATCCCACAAAGATGGACCAGACGGCGCCTCCATTACCTCACGCTCAATTCCTACTGTCTCTAATCCAGTGTCGACGTTGCTCTGGATCCGAGCGATCTTGTCTGCAAAGTAGATGGCAAACTCCTCCCAGCGGACCTAGGACAAGTCCCCATCCAGGCGGAGGGAGGCCGGACTGACCAGCCCCAGCACCACCTGGAACAGTTCAGCTGTACACGACTTTGCAGACGCTATGAGGGTGGCAAAGAAATCTTTCTTTGCCATCCTCACAGCCTCAACGTAGGACCGCAAATGGGCCCTACGGAGAAGTCGGTTGGATTCAGAGCGAGTCCGACGCCAGCATAGCTCTAGTTGCCTGCCTTCATGCTTCATACCTCGCAGCCCCTCGGTAAAGAAAGGGGCCCTGTGAAGTCAAGACAGGGGCAGGGGATGTCTCGGAGCCACTCTGTCAATGGCCTCCCCAAGCAAGATGTTCCAAGCCCGGACGAGTTCATCAACAGAGCGTCTGGCCGGGTCCAGGGTTAACTCCCCTAAGGCCTCCTGCAACCGTTGAGTGTCCATCAGCCTTCCTAACTGGTACCTTCCCCTTCTGGGGGTGATGCACTAAGAGACCGGTCGTAAGGAGGTAATGATCCATCCATGACAAGGGCATAACTGTTACGTCCCCCACTACCGGATCACCCGCATCAAGGCCAGAACAGAACAGAACACCAGGTCAAGGATACCTGCGGGGACAAGAAGAACAAAAAAACTGTGAGTTGGGGGCAGGGGGGGGAACGCAGAGGGCAGCCANCATGCCCTGTTGTTCCAGCCCCCGTGCCTTGCCTTGCAGATGGCGTTTCCGTCACCCTTCTGATAAAACCGCCAGACATCCGACCTTGTCCGCTGACTGTCTGGATGTGGCACTGGCAACCTCCGCCTTGGTGTCCTCCTGGGCCTGGCACCAGCGCCAGGGGCATCATCCAATTCCTCCTCACCCTCTCTGAAATGCGAACACATAAAGAACACCTAAGTAACATCATGCATGTATGATGATGCCTCTAGTCCTCCCTCCTTGGGGTGCTAGGGATGGCAACAGGCGATGGTGACCCTGGCTGGCACGTGCAAATCCTGCCTTACTTGGGGGTGCTGGGGAGGGATGGCATGTGCAAATCCTGCCCTTATTTGGGGGTGCTAGGTAGGGATGGCAATTAGAGGGTGGAGACCCTTGCTAGGGATGGCAGGCAGGCACATGTTTGGGTGGGGGGTGTTGCTCGTGCTCGTGCCTGACTGCTGGAAGAGCCCCCCACACTATAGCACCCTCTCTCTCTGTGGCAGACATCCGCTGCCACCTGCTGATTCCCACTGTTTGTGCCTGACCGATGCCCACCACCCACGCACCCACCTGCGTGCCAGTGAGCTCGCTCTAACGGATAGAGCCTTTCTTGTCCTCAAAGTAAAAAAAAAAGTTTACAAACCTGGCAGCACCTCCTGAGCCCACTTGCTCCTCCACCACTGGTTCCGTGACCATCACCATCGAAGGTCCAGCGGCTGGGGCAGCGACCTCCTCCTCCTCTACCACCGGCTCCAGGAGCACCACCTTTGCCCCTCGGCATTTAATTAAGACAACAGTCTTCTTCATTTTTTTTTAAACAACACACTCCAACAACAGTCACCCGCCACCAACACTCACCAACCAGCCAAAACAACACAGCTAAACCAAACACACAAACAGTCAAAACACAAGACCTAAACAGCGAGCCAGCCACACACACACGCTCTCACCCACAAAAGCTCCGCACGCACTCAAATTTCCGGTTTCTGGCACGATCACAGGCTCTCGCGATACCTTTTTCTGAACGACCAAACCGAACCGAAATTGACCAAACTGAATGACCGAACTCAAACTCGGTGACTGAACTGAATGACCAAACTGAACGACTGGACCGAACTGGACCAAACTGAATGACCAAACCCGAACGGCAATCTGTTTGCACATCCCTATTGGATGGAGATAAGGGGAGAAAGGTGAGACTGGGGAAAGCTAGAGAGAAGGAGGTTACAGTAATCGAGGCGAGAGATGACCAGAGCATGATCAAGAGTTTTGGTAGATGAGACAGAGAGAAAAGGGANTTCCCACCCCTAATATCCATCCACTATCTCTAATCTATCTCTATATTGTATATCTATCATCTAATATTATATATCTAAACTATACTACCTACATCTATCTCCCTATATATGTGTATGGGGGGAGACAGGCAGGGGAAGGAAAAGGGCAAAATGTAAGCGTAAGGAATAAGGATTGGAAAGGTAAGGTGGTAGGGATAAATATGGGAGGATTTTTAGTGCAAGCACCAGCAGATTCTGCAAATGCACCCTGACAGAACAATAGCTAACAAAGAACCAGAGTCAAGCAGCCCAGCCTTGCAGTATAAAGGGTTGGCGTGCCCTCCCCTAGAGCTCCCCTGATTGGTTCTGGGATGCAGGAGGCATTGAGCAATCACAGGGTGCCGTTCAACTGCCTGGGACCTGCTTGCGCTGCTCATTGACCAGCAATTACATTCATCAGGTCCTTCCTCTCCCATCACAGGTCCAGTTCAAGAGTTCAACACTGTTGCCTCTAAGATTCCAACAGTGTTCAACACTGTTTCTGGCTCCGAGATGTCTGCTCCCGCCTCCCCTCACAACATTTCCCTCCAAAAAAGACCTACCAGGCTGCTAGGCAATAATGAAATCAATAACGACTTAAGAACATAAGAACATAAGAAGTGCCGTACTGGGTCAGACCAATGGTCCATCTAGCCCAGCATCCTGTCTCCGACAGTGGCCAATCACGGTAGCTTGGGAGAAGTACCCAACTTCCGTTATCATTATTGATTTCGTTATTATTTTTTGTCATTTTCGTTATTGCAATAACGATAATGAAAATGACAAATTCTGTTTTCGTTATTGAAAGAACAAAAATGACACGCACACCCCCTACTCTGAGAACAGGTGGTGATGAAGTTTTCCAACATTAGAACTCAACTGACAACTGAAGAGGATACAGGCGGTTCAAGGATTTTAGACTCTGCCCATCATGAATTACTCTTGTTCACTTAGCTCATGGGTGTGGAACCTTTCTCTTCCAGGGTCCAAATCCCCAGTCCCACAGGGGTTCCTGCAAGGGTGGGGGAACATGATCTCCCCCTAAACAGGGGAAAGGGCTGCCTACCTAGGGGCATGACTACTGGTCTGGAAATGCTCTGTGGCTGTCTGGCAATGGGTTTTTGGGATACTTCAACAGTATATGGTACCCAAAAAGAGAGTGTTACCTGTGTTTATGCTCTTGTTCTGTTTGGGCCAGTCCATCCACATCCCTAGCTGGGGAAAATCAGCTGTTCTCTATTGGAATCAATGAGGTGGAATCCCTAACTGGTATAAACCTCCTTTGCTCCATTGGAGTAAATAGGCCTGATCCTCAGCTGATATAAAGCCATAATAGAGCTACTTTATACCTTGTGAGGATCAGGTTCGTGACTCCAGATGGTGGTGATGGACGTGTTTCTGCAGACAGATGGACAGAGGTCGGGGTGATACTGGATTCTGTAAAGCTGCTCTCTGCCGGAAGCTTGTCTGTTGGGGGCGTTTGCAGAGTCCCTCACCCCATGGTGTGCAAACCTCCCTCTGACCTTCACCCTCGCTGTCTGTCTCTCCGCCTGTCTGTCTGTCCCGTTTCATTCTCCGCACTCGAAGTTCCTCGGAGCAAGGCTCCATTAACTCAGCGGGATGCCCCTATCAGGATTGGGAGTCCACAGTTAGATTGACTGCTCTAGCCGGGAGCTTTCCAACTTCTAACGGTGCCGCTGGTCATAACCCTGGCCCTCAGCCTCCTTTCCCAGGCTGTTCACGATCCCACTGGGGGAATTGTCTATTCAAACAGGGGTTTGTGTGTGTGTTTTTTTTTCTTTTTTTTTAAAGCAAAGCAAAGAAAACCAAAATAAAATGGCCCAAAATTCCCTTTTCCCTGCCCTCCCTTGCAGGAGGTTAATGCTTCAGTCATTTCCTGTCTGTTACGAAGGGATGTGCCTGGATTATATAAACCTGAATTCAAATTAACTCTCAATTTAGAGGCTTTGTGTGAGGGGGTGGGGTGGGGTAGCGAGGGTTGGAGTTAGAGATCTGGTCAGGCAAAAGGAATAAAAAAATATTTCCGTCTTCCACAACACAGACTATTCATCCCACGAGCAGGCCTACTTGATAATCCGTTTCTGATCCCAGAAGCCTCGAAACTTTGATTGCTTGGGGCTGGAGTTTGGAACAAGTTTCTTTTCCGCTCCCTCAGTTTCACAGGGTGCAAAATCCAGCTGACGGGAGTCACAACAGGAGGTGCTGGGAACCTGGCATGTTGGAAAATCTGGGTTTTATTTTGACTCCTAACTATCTCAATCTCTGGTTTGGGGCTCTGGGAAATCTGCCGTCATGACTTTTAGGGTGTGTGTGAGACAGTGAGCACTATCCAGCTCCCATTGAAGTCAACTGGAGTTGAGCCATTGACTTTAGTAGGAGCTGGTTTTCACCCAGTACGTCCAACACCGCCGTTGCAGCTTCAAGCTTTCCCCGAGCGGAGAGTAGGGATGGGCGAACAGAACTGAGTTCGGAAATTTGGTTTGGTTCGGTTCGAAAATCGAGTTCAGTTCGGAAGTTTGGTTCGGTCGGCCGAACTGTTCGAGTTCGGTCCGAACTCCGAACTTCCGAACAGAGTTTGGAAATTCAAACCCCATTGAACTAAATGGAATATTGTCTTATAGGGATGGGCGAACAGAACCGAGTTCGGAAATTCGGTTCGGTTCGAAAATCGAGTTCGCTTTAGAAGTTCGGTTCAGTCGACTGAACAGGTGGAGTTCGGTCCGAACTCTGAACTTCCAAACCACGTTCACCCATCCTTAGCGGAGAGGAGTAATTTTCATACTGGCCCTTTTGACATGGGCCTCTCCCGCTCGTGAACATGCAGAAATCTGCGTGTTCATGAGTGGGAGAGGCCCGTGTTAAGGACACGGCACGTGCCACAAGTGGGGGTGCATGTGCACTGCCGCCTAACACACATCCCCACTCATCCCCCATGCATCTCCATGCATGGAGCATCTTGGAAAATGGAGGTTGCTCTGTACATGGGGATGAGTAGGGGGTGAGTGGAGATTCATGTGCGACCACGTGGTCCATCCACCATGCACGCACTGGTACGCCCATGAACCCCCACCCGGCAGTGCCATTTAAAAATGGCCACCGTGTTTACTAGAGCTGAACTGAGCAACAAAACAATTGTGTGTGGATTTCTTTTTTAAACTTCCGAGCTGGCTATAGCCAACTCAAATGACATCCGACGTGTTGTTTGAGTGCGTGATTCGACCACATTTGCTTCATTTCCGTTGTGTTTGATTCTTTTGTTCTATTTGTTTCCAGTGCATTCTCATTCTTGTCACTCAAATAACATCATTAGGCCTTCTCTTTCTTTTCTCAGAGTCAGGCCAATCAATCAGGAAATGAGTATGAGTCACTGTCTGACTAACACAATCACTGCCTTGCAAATGAAACGACTGAGTGGAACAAAGGCAACGGGACAAACCAAACGGACAAAATGACACGGAAGATAATTCGAGCAGTCGAACCAACAGTGGGTGGAGACCATCCAATACTTCCTTCCTTCGTTTCACTTCGAAACATTCAAATTCAATGGGTTTTCTTGATTGGGAGAGTTCTTTCAGCTTCACCATTCAAACATGAAAAGAGTTCATATTATAGATAATTCAAATTAAAAAACAAAGGGGAGTATGTACTCCTGATGATTCTAGAACACATCGATTCTCAATTCCTAGTCTAGAACACCATCAGTTTAAGATACTTGCCATTTGAACAATTCCAATGTGAATGCAAGTGAAGGATTTCCGCAACCAATTTAGTTGTTTTTTGGAACTTGTCTTTTAATTTGATCTACAAACTCCTGATCTGTAACCAGATTATTTACTATGGATGGTGGGAAACAGCTGTGTAACTTTCATGAAATAAAAAATGACATTGTTGAATATTTTTTGCCAAATTTCATTTTCAAAAAACTTGCAATAAATAAATAAACAATGTTTTAAATTTGTATATGTGTTGTTGTTATATGTCTTTGTTGTAACCTATGGTTGAAACAATAAAACTTATTTGACTTGAATAAATAAATAAAAACATTAAAATTACATTTTGAATATCCAAATGATGAAACTGGAATCCAAAAGCTGACATCTGGAATCCAAAATTTGTCATTAGTTGCCTCTAAGATTCCAACTTTGTTTTTTGCCATTGGAAATTGCGCTCAAAATTTTGGAATGATAAAATGGGATTTGGATGGAAGATACGATGGGATCAAAAAGAGATTTTCCCATTCAAATTTGGTTTGATTAGTAAAGCCGCTTTCAGACCTTTCTCCCCCGCCCACATATTCTGGCGGTGGGAGGGAATTCATAGCCAGAATATGCGCGGAGTTCGACCGGTCTGAAAGGTCCCCCCTCCCCCCCGCGCGGCTTTGCCAGCAGACACACGTAGGGATGCACGGCTGGATTTGCTGCTCTGCATCTCTGCACGTGTCGGCTGGCAAAGCCGCGTGCGGGGGGGGGCGGATTTCAGACCGGCCGATCCCCGNGGGGGGGGGGGGGGGGGGGGGGGGGGGGGGAGGGAGGTCTGAAAGTGGCCTAAGTTTTGACTCAGATCGCTTACTGCTTATGTAGAGTGTCAGCTGCCAGAGTAGGCTAGTATGCTGGGAGCTAGACAATATGTTGCCTGTAACAGTCTTGTAGCGGTCATTCTGGGTGAAAACAGACATGACGCTAGTAACCACCCTTTAGCCACCCTTGGTGGTTATTTATGCATGTTTCAGGGCTGTATTGGTGCCCTATGCAACCCTGAAACATGCATAAATAACCACCAAGGGTGGTTAAACGGTGGTTAGCGTCATGTCTGTTTTCACCCATTGTCACTTTGTTCCAAATTATGGGTTTAATTCTGCTGGTTTGTATATTTCCCTTGTTTATGACAGATAAAGACCTTACATGCTGGTTCTTATCTAGTTTTGTATAAACCGTTCCAGATTTCGAAACACTACGGAAGTGCCTGCGTCGCTGGCTATTGCCAAAACACACTTCATATCTGGTGAACCTGAACAACGCATGGAGTTTTATTTTTCTGGAAGAGACTGCCTGTGCAAAGAACAATGGTTACCACAATTTAACTACTACTATGTTTCCCCAACATCACGAGTGTCGTAACTGTCTCAATATACTAAGAAGAGACAGAGAGCTGTCTTGAAAAACTGGATAATGGGGAATGATGTCTTGGATGCATAATTAGAAAAGAATTGTACGTCCGTGCTAACTGGATGAAAAATTACAAGGGGAGGAGGTCAGATGAAGTAGAGCCTGTATAGCTTGATGGGCTTGTTGATCCTTGAAGTCCCTTCCCCCCTCTTTAGCCCAATTTACATAAAGTGGTATAAATTAATGTAAATTAACATGACTAATTTCATTCATTTAAAATACTCCATTGCCTAACTTTGAGGCTCAATTGGGAAACCTTCTCCCATTTTAGCAGACAAGAAGGTCATTATCACACAGCCAGACTCTGACAGTCAATGATACTGTATCTGAAAATGTGAAAACAAGCCACACAAATATTAATTTGACTATCTACTTAATTAAGTCTCAAAGTGGGGTCACACAGGCAAGAAGCTAGGGAAACAACGGTTGTTGCTAAAGGTGACGCTGGGCCAGTAGGGCACGCTTTGCTCCGACTAGGCCAGTGTCACAGCAGTACATTTATTTTGGACTCGCCAGACGTGGGCCCGGTACATACCCCAGCGCGGGTAGTGGATGAGCCTGAAATTTGGATCCGAAACGAAGCGGGTCCACAGTCTGGGCCCGGCAGCTGCCCGGCTGGGCCAGAGCAAGTGTAACCAGGCAGGAACGTCTGTTTCCGGCCCCGTCCTGGCCCAACATCAGAGGCTGGCTGCCATGGATGCCTGTCATGGCAGCGGGTGGACTTGACTGGCCGTATGGTGCTCCCCGCCCTCTCTCCCCAGCGGGGCAGGCTGCAGGAATGTCAGCCGACCATCATGTCGGTAAGTACCCATTGTCTGGAAGATCTTAGCAGCAGGGCTGCCCTTAGGATAGGACCAGTGAGGCTATACCCCAGGGCCCGCATGGTTTTTATAGATCCTTTAATGATGGGGTTAACCCAGTGTCGAATTCAGACAAAGGTTTTTTTTCCTAAGGAACAAGGACCCTGCCATATCTGAAAACACCGCTAAATTTTCCCCTCAAGTATTGAAAATTAAGACCGCACAGCTAAACAAAATTGATTAAATTAGATTTATATTTTGGGGTTGGATCTTGTAGTATGGTTGGTTATTATGAGGCTGTTTTCCTTGGTATTTGTTTTAAAATGTTAAGAGGAGCGTTATTGTATTCTCTTTTAGTAGTTTTGTGTGTTGGTTTCTGTGTTGATATTATATGTTTTGTATGGAGTTTTTTATGCACATTGCGATGGCCTTTGGCTACGCAAATAAACTTTGATTGATTGATTGATTGGTTTTTAGGGCCCCATGTTCAGTTCTTGGGGGGGGGCGGCCAACAACAGTAGCAGGAACTGGGGGAGCTGTTCTGTAGGGCCTACTGCTCTTGAAGCTCATGATGACGGTGCTCCCAAGACCCAACTTGAATGCCAGAGGGGGCCTGAGAGTCTCAGAAGCAGCAGCGGCCGCAGAAACACTCCTGGGGCCCCTCTGAAGCAAATACCATGGTGATCTTTGGCCCTGAGGATTCTGGGGCCCTCTCTCAGGAGTGTGGTGGCTCTGGTAGCACAAGGGTGGAGATGTGAGGGGATTCAGGAAGTAGGCAGGCATTGAGTGGGGTGGGGGTGCCAATGGCCAAGAGACTACGCTTATGAGACCAAGGTCAAAGGGAGAAGCAGAGTTAGTGTCAGGAGCCAAGGCTAGGGGTCAATCTGGAAGTCAGTCCTGGAGTGGGGAGAAAGAGACAGGACAAAGTGGAAGGAGCTAGGCTGAGCTGGAGAGAAACAGAGAACACTGCACAGGAACGATGGGTAAAAACAAATGCACAGCCGGTGTGCTGGCTGCATATCCCGGGGTCGGGGAGGTGCCCGTGGACACTCCCGGCTGCGACAGGTTGGGGAATGGAAGAAACGTCTCCCCGGCCGGACGTGGCCGGGGTGGGGGAGCGGGGAGCGATGTGTGGCCGGCTGGCCCCACCCCTGTGCTGTGGATGGCACCTTGCCCCGCTCCCTGCCTGACGGGTAGCCTGGCTGGTAGTAACAGGCAGCAATGACTGGCAGCCATGGCAACCCCCGACGCCAGGCTGGGTTGGCGCGGGAAGAGATGTGCCCACCCGGATTCATCTACTATGGCCTGCCTGGGCATCCCTGGGGCCCAGTTTGTTCCAGACCCATGTTTCCAGGCCAGACACCTACCCTGCTGGGGTCTATACCGGGACCACATCTGGCAGCCTGGAAACAGATGTGCAGGGCGAAGCCCAGGCAGGCCATAGAGGGTGAACTGGGCCAATCTCATCTTTGCTAACGCCCTATAAGTGTTGTTCTACTCAGCTTCCAAATGAGGTTTATATCCTGACTTGCAGCCATCCAGGAAGAAGGGCGGCATGGCAGGGGGTGAAAGAAGATGTGGCCTGGCCAATGCAGAGCCCCCACAGAGAGTGGCCAGGTTAGAGGCTGGCAAGGCCATTGCTCAGAAGGGCTGGCCACTGCTCCAGAACCCGGGTGGGGCAGGGCTCAAGACCCAAGGCTTGACAGGGGATGCCCCTGACATCGAAAGGCCCTGAGTGCAGTGGAGGTGGCGGCACCAAGCGGCTCTCCTGGGCCCCTCAGGAGCGTCAATGGGGTAGACTCCTCCGGCCCCTTCCCTCCTCCCTAAAGACAGAGGGGTAGCTGGGTTGAAATGAGCTCTGGGGCAGAAAATCAAATATCCCCCCCACTTCCCTCTCTGAATGGCAAGCGATGTGGTTGCACTAGGGAACGTGGGCCCCAGTGCAGATCCTGTCCCCTAGTCTCCCTACACCCTTGACTGTGGAGACCATGTCCTGCCTGGATGTGTGCCCCATAATCTCTAGGGCCAGCCCTGTGTAGTGGTCTCTTGAGAGACCTACCAATCCACCAATCTGGACCCAGGGAGTTGAGAAGCCTGTGATTGCTTTATTCAGTCCCCACTTCGTCGCAGAAACAGGGTCACAGTGACCTAGACCCACCTTCTTCTACCCTCTCTTCTCCCCCCAAATCATCATCATCATCATCATCATCATCATCATCATCATCATCATCATCATCATCATCATCGACTTGCAATGATTTATCCCTCCATATATTTAGGAACATTCTCTTATTTCAGCCCTGACGCTGATTAATAACACTTAGCACTTTCCATCTTCCAAGCACTTTGCAAGCATTTGCTAATTAATTAATCCTCGCAGCATCCTGGCAAGGGAGGGACGTCAATGTGTAAGAGTGGACCGGGACGGCCGGCCCCTGGATCCAGTTCTTTGATTTGGTCCCTGGATCCAGTTCTTACCTCCAACCACGGAAAACCTGAGCTCAGGGGAAAGGAGCAGAGACAAGGGCCTGCCCACAAGGACGGGGGACAGATCCCCAACTACTCTGCCCTTGTGCTCCACCCCATCTCTAGGTTCCCCTTTAAGAATCCAAGTTTGGTATGAGAAATAACAACCCACCTTTCTCCCCTCCCACCCTCACCCAGTCTAGTCTCTCACTTCCTCCCAGCCACGTCTGGAGGGGGCCGGGGCCCATCCGCCTAACGACCTCCCTGCTCCTTGGACCTCATTAAAGAGTCTTGTCTGGTGCCCTCTTGACCTGTGTATGGCAGGGAAAACAAGCCTTCAAAAGACCAGGTCCTCCAAATATCCCCCGAGCCTGCTGCTGGGCTTCCTTCCCCTGCTCTCCCGGGAGGGCTGTAAATGCAACAGGAGCTGCGTTCTTTCATTCCTTCCCTCCGCTGCCGGCTTCAACAACCCTCCATCCTGCTCTCCACATCCCCCTCCATCCCTCATGGCGAGCCGCACCTCCTTGTTGCACCTTCCTCCCTCTGCTGGAGTAAAGCAGCTGGTAGCGACCGATGATTTCTTTCCTTGAAGCTGCTTAGCATCATCCTGCGATCGCTTAGGAATCATGCCTGAGGATGCTGCTATCATCGATGCCTTCCCAGCATGTATCCTACTGAAGTGAACGGGATTCCCCGCTCCCTGTGCTAAGCACTAGAACCAGCACTAAATAGTCAGAGGATCACCCTGCCTCCCCCACCCCCTTTGTGATTAGTCAGAGCATAGGTGAGTCGTGGGAGGGCACGTAGGGCACGTCCCTTCTTCAGATTTTTAGAAGCCCTATAGAGCCCGCTGGCCAGCCCTCTCTCCTGTGCGTCCCCCCATCCGCCCCCCACATCGACAGTTACTGCTCATCTGTGAGCTGGAGAGATTGCCCTTAGAGCTTTGTAGGGCTGGGAATTTGGATTGCTTTACACATTTGGATTAATTACGGATTCGGATCTCCCGTTGATTATGATTTTTCCATTGATGTGAATCGGAAACTAATCCGCCGTTCATTTTAATGGGCCAGTCGTTTAATGGCCACGTTATTAGAATGAATGGGCCACTGAGAGAGCGCTGAGGGGAATGGGAGAACAAGGGTCCTCATGAACAGGAAAACAGGGACGCTTACTCGACTGGTGGAGCCTGCCTGCAGCACTGGAAAGGGCCAAAATAGCTGCAGACTCCTTGGGGCAGGGTGTGTTTACACACACATTTCTCCTGGATGTTTGCTGTTACATCCTGAACTTTCTGTGTCTCTAAATCACTCAC
>QEPC01000864.1:2458542-2472191 GCA_003113815.1 Sphenodon punctatus
TGTTGAACGCAAACACCTGCAGTGTGCGGTGCGCAGGGGGATGGGCAGCACAGGATGGAGGAAGAACTGGCATCAGCATGAATCAGGGAGCACAGCTGCAGCCTCCAGGGCTCAGGAAGAGGAGGGAGGGAGATGACCTGGGTGGGACAGGGGAGAGGATGGTGATGGGTGGAGAGTCTTTTTCTTGTACCTGGGTCCATTCCAACCTCCCCTCTTCACCTGTTATCCTAAAGTTCATTGAAGCGATGCCAGGACAGCACCATGGCTGCCTTTCCAAAATTTGAAAAAGGCTCCCTGCGGCAGCACTCTAATGAACTTTTCGGAAATCCAGAAATCTGGAGATAAAAATAAAAATAAAAATACCAGCCCCTATCCCTGCCTACTAAATGCTTGGGCAACAAGAAAGGTCTCACATCACTTCCAGAAAATGCTCAGGCTCTGAGTTTGGTGAACCTCCAGGGGAAGGGAGTTCTAGAGTTGTGGAGCACCCACCGAGAACATCTCTCTGTGTGCCCCTGCTGTATGGACTTGACGGGCAGATGGCAACTAATTTCAAGAATTCATGTGCTCCCAGCTGACCTCAGGAATTGCGATGGATCAGAAGGGAGGAGGCAGTCATTCAGACATGCAGGGCCCATGCAGTAGGTGTGACATACTATAGCGCTACTAGCCGGACGCAGCACTTTATAGTCACAGATTTTTGGAGGCAGGTCCCTACCCAGAGGGCTTACAATCAAAGATGGACAAGGATGAGGGGAACACGCAGGGAAAAACAGACACACACATATTCCCATTTTACAGGTGGGGAGCGGAGACTGAAAGGTTGTGATGTGCTCAAGGCCACCCAGTGAATTCATTGGCTAGTGTGAGATTTGAACCCTACTTTCCCAAGGTCCAAGTACACCAGCACTTTTAAATTTAATTAAATTAATTTATTTATTATATAAACTTATACCCCGCACCTTGCTGCAAATAGCAGCTCTGGGCAGCTCACAATATAAAAAATTTAAAATATAAAATACAATAAATAAAAAAGTAAAAACAACACCATAAAATGATGGGATTGCAGAAAAGTAAAAACCCTACCCCCTAACCCTCAGTCCCGCCCCCCTCACCCGTCTCTGTCATCGAAAGCCCGGTGGAACAGCCAGGTCTTACATTGCTGTCGAAAGGAGGAGACCTCGGGGACCACGCGAGCCTCTGCCGGGAGGGAGTGACCACTGAGAATGCCCTCTCCATAGTCGCCCCCCGCGATACCCGTAACACCACACTGGGATTTCAGACGAGACAGGGTGGCATTCGCCCCGTCCAGGAATCACTCTTCAGATTCCCCGCCGGAATCAGCCCGTCACGTCCAACAGACGTGCCGGCTGATCCCGGCGGGGAATTGGGGAGGGAGCGGGGCCGCGCGGCGTAACGTGCATCCGCACGGCCCCGCCACCCCATGCTCCCCCACCGCCCGCCCTCTGGGGAGACGGGCGGGCGCCACAGCCAATGCGGCCTCAGCGTCCGCCCGAATTGACCACGGCCTGGAATCCCGCCGGGGATTCTGGGCCGTGGTTTCCATCCAGACGAGATGGGCCCCTTCAGCGCGTCGGGGAATCACATTCACCATGCGATCAGCGCCGGCTCCGCCGGTTCCGCCGATCGCGTGGTGAATGTGATTCCCCGCCACAATTGACCATGGTTAACATCTGGGGGGGGACGGGGACTTCCGGTTCCCCAACAGACATTACGAGGCCATTCCCCACCACAGGGTATTGACTGTGGTTAAACGTGATCTTGTAACGTCTGAAAATGCCCACTGACTTCTGTCTCACAGAGTACCACAAGGTTGATTCCCCCCACCCATGATTATAGCATATGGAGCTGCCCTAGTGCTGCATGAATACCTTGGGAGTAGAACTAGATTAGGCCGGCCACATGCCCTCCCTGTATTCCACCCACCTCGTCCCTTGAAAGCCACAAGGAAACATGGCCCTCGGATGGGCATAAAGATTACTTAAAGCCCCGGGATCATCAGGCTTTACTGAAGACATTTTCTTTCTTCTTTTTCAATAATTTCTGAGGAAAGCAAATTCCAGAGACACAACCTCTCTGCTCCATCCATACCTGTTGCGTTTGGGCTTGTTTGGATGGCATTGAAGACTCATTATCCATTCACCCCACCAGAGATTTCTCCGACAATTTATTTTTAATGGGTTGGAAATTCTTCACCTAACCTCGGCTTCTTCACAAAATGCCTCCAAAGCCCAGCGGAGTCTCTTGATGTTGCTAATCGCTATCTAACACGCTACTCGGAGCCGCTTTAGAGACCAGGAAAATATTATTTTATAAAAAAAGGAACTACAGAGAGAGATTGGGGAAGGGTTATTATTTCATTTTGGATTAAACCGCATCACTTCAAGTTTCTCTCCCTCTGGGCCTCTTCAGCAGCATATCTGATCAGCAAGTGTCTGCTAAGCCGCCCGTTCAGCCCTTGTGGGGAGCCCAGGGAGCAGGAAAACATCCTATTAAGAGACGATGTTCCTGACGTCACTCTGGCTTTAGGTGTCCACCCCTCCCCTAGTTTTATTTCTAAGGGACGGTCACATGGAAGATCTTTGTTTCTGAAGATTCCACACACACACACACAAACAAACACACACACACACACACACACACAAACACACACGTTCCTTCTTCTCCATCTGGAATCTTAATCCCCTCTTTGTGACATCACTGCTCGTTGCTGTGGAAATGGGGTCTGCGTGTTAGGGGGAAGAGATGTGACTGGCGCGTGTTGGAATAATAATGCGGAGCCAACGCCGTGGCACTTTGAAAGCCGGTTTTGGGGGTGGGGGGGGGAAGTTGGAAGACAATGGGAAGACATCTGATGCAAAATGTTTTATTGTTTATCTGATGCAAACTGTTTTAAATGTTTTATTGTTTTTTATAGCCGTTGTTCGCCGCCCTGGGCTGCCCTGTGGGCAGGAGGGGCGGCATATAAATTTTGTATAAATAAATTAAAAAAAATTGTAGCAAGAGAACAACTGGAATAAACAGTCAGCCAGGAGTGGGAGAATTTTTTTTAAAATTATTATTATTATTATTATTATTATTATTATTATTATTATTATTATATCTATAGCACAAGAAATGTGCCTGGACCTGAAGTGATGGTTAGAGAGAGACAGGCCTGCTACAGTTGAAACGAGTACCCAAAACACGTATACCCAATGAATTTCTGGTAACGCAATTGACCAGACATTGGGTACCAATCGGAACCCAATTGTGACCCAATCGGGTACCTGGATGTCCTGGAATGTCAATTTCCAGTCGTAGAATGTTGATTTCTGGTACCGTTTTTTTTACTTGCATTCTGATTTTTTAAATTTTTTTTTACTTCCAATACCTATTTTCCAGTTTTCTGTCCAGGAAAGCTTGGTCCCAGAAAGTCAACTTCCAGTTTTGTTTTGTTTTCTTCTTTTTCTGTCTTCCTGTCCTGATTTTTTCATTTTCCATCCTGATTTTTCAGCTTTCCATCCCAATATACCAATTGGTAATCAGGAAATTGAAAAATTGGTACTGGAAAAAATGACCAATTTTTAGGGTATCTAGGGGATGAGTACCTGGGTAGTTGGTTGAAAACCCAGTGTGGTACTTGAAAATGTGAGTATTACCCATGGATACTAAATTAAGTATCCGAGTCAGCACTAGGCCCTGCCCCAAGGGGATTCCAATCTAGGTTGGATAAGGGAGACGGGGACACCGGGAGAGACAAGGAAAACCAAGATTTTTTTCTCGGTTGACTTACTGGAGCCACTTGTGTGTTGCGTCCCATGCCGAGTGTCATGTCCCACATCTGTCTGTCCTTTCTGTCTCTCTTCTTTCTTCTATTTCTTCTTTTCTGCACCCACCAACTCCACACCGGTGGAAAAAAAACAAGAAAAAGAACTGTGTGTGAAAAAAAATGGCTGCTGGTCCGTTCTGCGTCTGTGCAGCATTTTGCCAAACTGGTGCCGGCAGCATCGTCATCATTTTAGAAAAGGTCGGCTAGTCTGTGCGTGTTGATGCCATTTTGGAAAAGGGTTACATTTATTTATTCATACCCCGCCCCTCCTGCAAAAGGTGGCTATTGGCTAACAATTCAATAATAAAAAAATAAAATACAATAAAAATTTAAATACAAATACAATTTAAATAAATACACATACGTATTAAAACATTATCACAACCTGGGGATGTTAAAAATATATAAAATATATTATATTAAACCCTCCCTAACTAGGGCTGATGCGGCAGCAGCTGTTACTGCGCCGCGATTCCATTCCGCCATTTCGGAATTGCCCGCGCCACACCGCAGTTTTGCTGTGGACATTCCGCTAATTCCGCAGGCATTCTGCAAATTGCGGAATTGCGGAAAAATTGCAGAAGCTGTCAGAAAACTGCAGTTCCGCTATTTTGTGGCGCTGGCGGAATGGCAGAAATAGCGAAAATGTCATGTTTCTGCTATTTTGCGAATCCTGTGGAAGTAGCGGAATGAAATTAGTGGAACTGCTTAAGTAGCGGAATGAAACTAGCAGAATGAAAGCCTCTGCCATGCCGTACTACTAATTGCGGAAACGATGTTTCCAGCGGAAATAGCTACTGCTGTGACATTCCGCTACAGCCCTATCCCTATCCCTCCACTGCACACCCTCACCCGGAACAGCCAGGTTTTGCATTTTCTTCGAAAGAAGGGGAGGTCCAGGGCCAGCCAGGTCTCTGCCAGGAAGGAGTTCCACAGCCTTGAATCGCCCACCGAGAATGCCCTCCCCATTGTTGCACCCCGTGATACCCGGAGGAGTTCGAGAAGGGCGTTCCTGGCTGATCGCAGGGATCAATCTAGAGCCCGGGGAACGAGCACAGAATGCACAGAATGGCCCAACGGTCACATGAACAGAATGGCCCAATGGCCATTTGCACATGAACTGTTGCTTTTTTCTTTTTAAGCAAGATTCTCACTGGATTCTTGTACTGTTAGTGAGATCTTCTCAAGAGCTCACTAAGGGCTCTCAATTATCACAAGATTCTCATAAGAATCGAAACTGATTCTCATTTCAGCCCTAGTTGGGAAGTTGTAAGTGCACGTGCTTAGCTTAGTTACAAGGGGAGGAGCGGGATCCTTAAGGATAAAACAAGATAGAGGAGTATCAGTGAGCAATCTGGGGGTGGGGGTGGGGGTGAGGAGATCGGAAAAGCTTAACAGAAGAGGTTAGAAGGGGTCTGAAGGTAGGGAAGGAGCAGAGTGAATGTGTTCAGGGAGGGAATTCCAGGTGTTTGGGGTAGAATGGGAGAGGGGTCGGAAAATCATAATAGCTGAAATTCCAACAGCATTGGTTCATAATCTGAGTCTGCACCCCCCTCCCCCCGAAGTTCACAAAAGTGCTGGGGAAGCTATCCTGGGCCTCAGTGGCCAGGACGACCACCTCCAAAGTCTTTAGGGGAAGAGAAGGTCACCATGCCTGCCTACCTGCAGCCATCCTCAGTCCCCTTATAACCAACCCAACCCTTCCCCCAAGCCGTTTCTTTGTTTGGTGGTTAATCTGACCGGTATCGGTTAGCTTGGTGGTTAACCATGGGGCTATCCAGTATCAGTTCCATTCAGTCGCTTGGCTTTAGTGTTCCACTTACTTTGTTGACACTGGAATTCGGGTGATTTTCGTTTCCCCATTCACTTTGGCTGAACTGGTTTTGAACTGGTCCAAAAAGAAGCGATTGCATGCACATAAAAAACTTCCAAACAACACCCACTGGAATAGTGGGTGAGCTGAAGGGGGCAAGGAACTGAGATACCCAAAGGAAGATTTTAAGTCAAAACCGAAGCTGGATGTGAATCCTGAAACGTATCTATTTGGCTAAAAGTGATAAAAAGATACAGTATTTGTCAAATTCAGTACATGCTTCCTTTCGGGTTCTAATCCCATCTTTGTTGCTGTCTTTGCTCTATATTCCTGTTGGCGTTTCCCTTCCCTGTGTCTCAGTTTCCACTAGAGGGAGACAGAATGACACAGCCACTGTGCAACCCAGTGTCACCACTAGAGGGGAACAGAATGCCACAGTCCCTGTGTGGCCCAGCACCACCACTGGAGGGAGACAGAGCACCGCAGTACCTGTGTGGCCCAGCACTACCACTGGAGGCAGACAGAGCACGGCAGTACCTGTGTGGCCCAGCACTACCACTGGAGGGAGACAGAGTGCCACGGTACCTGTATGGCCCAGCAGCACCACTGGAGGGAGACAGAGCACTGCAGTCCCTGTATGGCCCAGCACCACCACTGGAGGGAGACAGAGCACCACGGTACCTGTGTGGCCCAGCACTACCACTGGAGGGAGACAGAGCACTTCAGTACCTGTGTGGCCCAGCACTACCACTGGAGGGAGACAGAGCACTTCAGTACCTGTGTGGCCCAGCACTACCACTGGAGGGAGACAGAGCACTGCAGTACCTGTGTAGCCCAGCACTACCACTGGAGGCAGACAGAGTGCCACAGAATCTGTACGGCCCAGCGCTGCCACTATTTATTTATTTTACTTATTTATAGAAACTTGATACCCCACCCCTCCTGACACAGCAGCTCAGGGCATCTTACAATAACATTAAAACATATTGCAAGGAGGATAAAAAGAAAAATCCCTCCCTGCCAACCCACTCCTCCCACCCTTCACCCATCTTCGCCACCAAATGCCAGATGGAACAGCCAGGTCTTACAATTATATTGAAAAGAGGGGCGATCCAGGGCTAATCAGACAGGCCTCCACTGGAAGGGAGTTCCACAGCCGTGGAGTGGCCACCGAGAATGCCCTCCCCATTTTGGCCCCCCGGATGACTCAAGCTCCCCTCAAGAAGGGCACCCCCAGATGACTCCAGGGGCTGATCTAGAATTCGGGGGTGAGGCGGTCCCACAGATAGGTCGGGCCTAGACCGTTTAGGGCTCTATAGGCAAGCACCAACACCTTCGATCGGGCCTGGGAGACTACAGGCAGCCAGTGCAGAAATTGGAGAACTGGCGTAATATGCTCCCGGTGGCCCAATCCCACCAAGAGACAGGCTGCCGCATTCTGCACCAGTTGCAGTCTCCAAACCATCACCATGGGTAGCCTCACATAGAGCACGTTACAATAGTCCAGCCTAGAGGAGATGAAAGCATGGATGATAGTGGCCAGGTCGGAGTCCAAAACATACGGCCGAACCGTTACACCAGATATAATCAGCGGAAAGCACTCCTTGCCACAGCCTCCACCTGAGCATCCAAGCAGAGTTGCAAATCAAGGAGCACCCCAAGACTCCGTTCCTGGGAGACCAATGAAAGACAGACTCCATAAATGATAGGGGCCATCATCTTCATCGCCTTACCCACCAGCATCACGTCCGTCTTCTCAGGATTTAACCTCAGTCGGTTCACCCTCATCCAGTCCCCCACAGCTGCCAAACATCAAGTAAGTACTGAGACTGCTGGGCCTGGGTCTGATGAAAAGGAGAGGTAAATCTGGGTGTCATCAGCATATTAGTGGCACCGCACACCAAACCTCCTGACCACCTCGCTAAGCGGATGCATGTACACGTTGAACAGGAGAGGGGACAGAACAGATCCCTGTGGGACTCCACATGACAGGTCTTGGTATGATGAAAAATAATCCCCAACCACCACTCGCTGAGTTCTTCCAGTCAGGAAGAAATGGAACTATTCAAGAACCATCCCATCCACCCCTGCACAGTCCCGCAGGCACGTCACCAACATCTCATGGTCAACGGTATCAAATGTCATTGAAAGATCCAATAGAATCAGCAGGGTTGAATGACCCTGATCTAATTCCCGGGGTAGGTTGTCGACGAACACTACAAGTGCAGTCTCAGTGCCATAACCCGGATGGAATCCAGACTGTGAGGAATCAAGAAAACTGATACGATCCAGATGCTCCTGCAGCTGTTGGGCCACTACCTGTTCAATAACCTTCCCTAAAAAGGTAAGGTTAGAGACAGGCCAATAGCTGGCAAGGGAGTCAACGTCAAGTGATGGTTTCTTGAGCAGGGGCCACACCACAGCCTCTTTAAGATAGCCCGGCACTCTGCCCTCCCAAATGGAGGCATTGACCACCCCAGCCAGCAATGGCCACAGTGTCTCCCAGCAGGCCTTGACCAACCAGGATGGGCACAGATCTAATTCACAAGAGGTGCCCTAACAGCTCCCAGAACATCCCCCGCCATGGCAGGCGTCACTGACTTAAATTAACCCCACAAAATCAGATAAGACGGGGATTACATAACCTCTGGTTTCCCTAATGTAATAAGTGCGGCATCGAAGTCATGGTGAATCTGAGTGATTTTATCCACAGCATAGTGCACAAACATGTCACAGCGAGCACTAGATGACTCCACTCCTAGGTGGAGGGAGGTTGGACTGATCAGCCCCTGCACCACCTGGAAAAGCTCTGCTGGATGGGATTTAGAGGGGGACAGAGTGCTACAGCTTCTACATGGCCCAGCACCACCACTAGAGGGAGACAGAGCACCACAGCCTGCATGTGGCCCAAAACCACCACTAGAGGGGGACAGAGCACCACAGCCTCTATGGGTCTCTTTAGCCATAATGCTGTTCAGTGTTCTGTAACACAGTGTGTCCTACCATTACAGTGTTTAGACATACCGTCAACGCAGTGTTCGTTCCAAACACTGGAAGTGATAGAGGTGTGCACCAGGGTCCTATGTTGTTTTCATTTTTTGTTTTCCCCCCATTTTGTTTATTTAATAGGTCATTTTCTTTTTCATAAATATCAAATTTTTGTTTTTGTTTTTGCTTTCGTTTTTGATTGGTTTCAATGGAACACACATGTTCGGCTGTAACTTTTTTGTTTTTCATTATATTTGACTGAAACATGGAGGGATTGTACCTCCAATGGAGGGCATTAAGGGGTACCAAATTCCAAACAGATTGGATAAAGGTATCCAATTGTATAAGCAGTTGAATTATATTATTTTGCAAGAATATTCATATACATTCTTAGCTATAACTTTTTGCATAACATTTAATATAGATGGAACTTGGCACATTTATACCCTTTCCCATAATTACTAACTCTGCCAACTTTCAGAAGGATTGGCTATAGGGTCCTGATGGTATAAGCAATTCACATATTAATGTATGTCTGACTGTAACATCTTTGTAGTCCAACAAGTGTACATGAAATTTGTCAGGACTGTATACGACATTTTCACTATCATCTCTGGCAAATATCAGAAAGATGTGATAAAGGGTACCAATTTTATATGCCTGCACAGTATATGCAGAGAAGGAGTCTATGCCAGGGATTCTCTTACGTGTCACTGTGGTATAAGATCAGTTTGGGATGTCAATTGGTCAGCAGAAATGTCAACCAAATATTCACATTCTGTGCTGTGACCAGCCCAACATCTCTCTCCCACTTGTTATTGGGAAGTCAAAAGCATCTGTTTAGGAAAGAGCCAATAGAGATTCTCTAATGTCCTCTGTCACAGTGCTGCAGGATGTGATTGTGAGGATAATTGGCCAGCCTGGATGTGTAAACTATGTCTCATGGTTTCTGAGATGCTATTTCCCAAAGTCCTAGTTATGTCCCTTCTATGCCCACCTGAGGGTCGCCCCCTATGCCCGCCTTGAAACCACCACCGATTGGTCCTGTAAAGCTGGAAGAATGCAGTAAATTGCCAGTGAATGTGTCTGTCAGTCTTTTGAGTTGCTCCACACCCTCCCTCCTACAGCCTCCCTCCCCCTGCCATGTCAGGTGCCTGCCTTTGACTGGCACTGCATGTGCTGCTATTTATCTGAATAATGGTCTTCAAGGGGACAAATTCCATTGCTTATAAAATTGGGTCCCTTTAACAAATTGTCCTGTAGTTTTTCAGAAATGACAGGGATGGTATGTGCTACATTCCTGCCAAATATCTTGTAAACAGGATGCAATATAGAAATGTTACAGCTAGAAATGTACGTTGAAGTTAATGTCTTATACCATCAGGACCCTTTATCCAATCTTTTTGAAAAAATGTCAGGAGTGTTAAGCTTGTGGAGGGAGATAATATTTCCAGGTCTCATGCAAATTGGATGTAATATAAAGAAGTTGTAGCCATGAATGTGTATGCTATTATTGAAATCAAAATATTCAATTGCTTCTAGAAATTGGTTCCCTTTATTAAATTGTTTCTAACATTGGTACACATAATGCCACAACCTCCCCAATTTGTATCACAAATGAATAAGAAACAAAAAAGCTACAGTCAGAAATATCCTGGCTGTGGGGGGTGGGGAGAATGCGCAGCCAGGATATGCACGGGAATCGGCTGGTCTGAAAGACAGAAATGCGCAGTGATGCAGAGCAGTAAATTGAGCTCTTCATCCCTGTGCATGTCTTCTGGAAAAGCCGTGCCGGGGGGGAGCTTTCAGACCAGCCGATCCCCGCGCATATCCTGGCTGCGCATTCCCCCCTGCAGCCAGAATATGTGTGGGTGGAGAAGTCTGAAAGTGGCCTTAGTCAGACTGCGATTCACACAACCCACTTGCACCAGAGAAGTCCCAAAGCAGTCCCGATTCAAGGTGTTGGTGTTGACCTTTAAAGTAGGGATGGGCGAAGAGAATGCAGTTCGGATGTTCGGATTTTCAGTCGTTCGGTTCAAAACCCGAGTTCGGGTTCGATGGTTCAGTTCAGCCGAGTTTGGGTTGGCCCAACTTGGCCGAACAGTCAAAAACAGCACTACTGAAACTGAAACCGAAACCTAGGGTTTTTTGGCCCTGAAAAGATGTTTTTCCTGCTCCCGAACTCATCCGAACTAATCTGAACATGACCGAACTGTTCGGTCATTCACGAGTTCGGTTTGGACGTTCGGTTCGGATGTCTGAACAGACTGAGTTTGGTCCAAACTCCGAACATCCGAACCACGTTTGCCCATCTCTGCTTTAAAGCCCTAACCGGCCTGGGCCCCACCTACCTGCAGGACCGCCTCACCCTCCATATTCTGGATCGACCTCTGCGGCTGGCCGGGGGCATCCTTCTTGAGGTCCCCCGGGTTTTCTGGATGTCGACCATGAGGAGGGTGTTCTTGGTGGCTGCACCGCGGCTGTGGAACTCCCTCCCATTGGCGGTATGCCTGACCGATGACCTCCCCTCTTTCCGTAAAAAGTGTAAGACCTGGCTGTTGCCAAGCCGAGCCTTTGCCGAAGGAGATGGGATGGGTGGGTTGGATTAGGGTGGGGTTTATTGGGTGTGTGTGTGTTAATTCTGGGACTGCTGTTTTTAATGAATTTTATTATATGTTTTAAAATGTTGTTAGCCGCCCCGAGAAGCTTATAGCAGGAGGGGGCGGCATACCAATATTATTATAAATATATAAGCCCACAGGGGACTTCTCTGGAGTAAATGGATTGTGGATTTGCAGCCTGCAGACCTGTAGAATTACCAAACTTAAGGTCATGGGAATGCCTCAGTAATTACCTGACAGTGCTGGAAAGAACACTAGGCAGCTAATTATTAGCACGTCAAGCCCAGCAATGAGGGTAGCTGCCTCTGAGCACAAATGGGCTTTAACAATTACAAAACTCCAAGTGTAGCTCGCGTCTCTCAGAAGCAACTACAATAATGGCCCCCTTCAGACCACGTAGCTCAGCATTTGGCACGTAGCAGAGCCAGTTGGAACAGCAGCCAAACAGGGTCTAAAGATTAAGCCGCCAGTGCATCCCCACACGGTTCAGTTGTCCGGACTGTTAGGAATGCACATTGCATTTTTATTTTGTCATCAGTTTTTAACCCAACCCCCTGCCCCATGCTGCTTCTCCCGGAGACACTGTTGAAACCTGGAACTCTTATCCTTGTGAAATTCTTGTTGGGTTACACAAAAGTATCTATTATCGCATGATTATTGGGTTTTTTTAGTTATCATTTCTCTACAGCTTTCAATGATGGAATTGATTATTTACAATCCTTATCCCGGAATGAACATCACATTTGAAAGAGTTGGCTTAAGTTCTTGAAGAATATGTCCATTAATGGCCGTTAGCCAAGTAGGTTGTGGGTCTTAACCTCTGACTGTCAGGAGCTGGGAGTGAACAACAGGGAATGGTTTGTCACATTATGATCTGTTCGGTACTTCTCCCAAATGACTGAGAATGGACACTATTGGAGAAAGGATGCTGGGCTTGATAGACCATTAGTCTGACCCAGTTTGGGATTGGGTAGAATAATAGGTCTTAGGTCCCCCTCACAACAACCTCATGGGGAAATGAGGCTGGGCAAGGCCACCTAGGGAGGGAGTTCATAGTTAAGATGCCTTGAAGGGGAACCTGGACGGCGAATACTAAGGAAACAGAGGAGATAAAAGAGCCGAGGATTTAGAGCTGAATCAAGTATGGCTTCTCCAGAATCGTCCATAAATCCTGACCTTCTGGGGACGTTGATGAATGTTCCGCAATATTTCTGTGTTTCATATTGTTTTTGTGCTTTCAAAGAAATCGGGATTGCCAATGGGGCCAATCCCATGCTCTGCAAATGTGAACGCAGATCCTTTCTTCATGGGAGTCATGAGCGTCCCCATTATCGGGGGATTGTGCTGCCTGGGTGCCGTGCGGATCCGCGCAGGGCCCCATGTGTGCAGCACACAGAGGGGGGTAAGGGATTGCAGCCAGTCATATTTTTTTTCATCACTGTCATAATTTTTCACCACTCTCTGTCAGTTTCAGCATTTTCTGTCACTTTCTGTTGTCTGTTTTTCCATTTACGGTTCAAAGACAGTATATAAAGACCAAAGTAGCAGAGTTACAAAAAATATTGAACAAAGGCATTTCCAAACAGGAACTTATGAAAGTAGCTAGAAAGCAGAACTATTTTGCATCACACAGAAGGTGTGGAATTACTGGTTTCCAATGGAAACAGCATTCAAGGCGAATGATCAAATCAGCTCTAGAATCAGTACAGAGCAACAATGATGACTGAGGGTCTAGATATAAGTCATAGGAGACACTGGGAGTCTTTAGACATAACAAAGATCGGGTGTCAAAATCCCATAGCACATGTTTGGTTGCTGTGTGTAAGCACCACAACAATCCCAACACCCATTTGGTCACCCGTTGAACACGTGATGTGAACACCATGGTTTCACAAGGACAATTTGTGTGTTCCGACTGAACACGTGGCCGATGTTTTGTCTAACGATATCGTGTGGCATGTTATCAGGTACAACATGGGGAACAAGGTGGCAGCACTTGCATGCTGAGATCGGGGGAGTGTGAGCAAAACACCGATTTGCCACAAGATTTGCACCTTGGCCCCCGTTTGACTTACTCCCCCCCTCCCAGTGGCAGAGGGAAAGGGGCTTCCCCCGGCGGTTTTGGGGTGGGGTTTCTGGTCGGATAGGCCTGAAGAGCGGCATTCCTGTCGACTCCGCGTAGGTGTGGCCCTGAGTGGGGCCCGAGGGCCTGGGACAAAAAGCTTGGACAAAAAATGTAGGGATGGGCGAATAGATTGCGGTTTGGGTTCGGCTGTTGGGTTTGGTCCAGTTCTGTTCGGTTCAGTCATTATTATTATTATTAAACATTTATAAAGCGCCAGTTGCAACCTGGCGCTGTACAGAACATACAATCAGATGCGGTCCCTACCTGTGG
>QEPC01000864.1:2489996-2504772 GCA_003113815.1 Sphenodon punctatus
CCTTCTCCCTCGCTGCCCCCCATGCCTGGAACTCCCTCCCTGCCTGCATCCGCCTTGCCCCCTCCCTCCGCTCCTTAAAATCCCTCCTCAAGACCCACCTTTTCCATGCTGCCTTTCCCAATGCCTGCTAGTTGTTCCCCGTATACTTAGTCGGCCCTCCTCTGCAGACTGCTGCTACCAACCTCTTTGTAACCAAGCCAAGCACACGCACCTGAGACCGCATCCGCCTGAATGTTTGTTTGTCTTCTCCCTGTCTCTCCCACTGTCCCCTCTCCCTGTCTCCCCCTCCTTGTCTCTTAGATTGTAAGCCACAGGCAGGGACCGCATCTAATTCTATGTTCTGTACAGCACCAGGTCACACGACTGGCGCTATATAAATGTTTATAATAATAATAACTACGCTACAGCATTGCCGGCATATGGCTGTCGAGCCTCCTTTTGAAAACCTCCCGCAATGGAGAACCTACAGCCTCCCGAGACAGCTTGTTCCGTTGTTGCGCTGCTCTTTTAGGAAGTTTTTCCTGGTGTCGAACTGAAATCTACCTTCCTGTAAACCTGAGCTGCTTTTATTCTCTAATGCAGAACAGTCATCTTTTCACAGCTCTCATCTGCTGTGATGCCTACCAAAAAACCGTGACTTGAGTTAGGTGGCTAGACTGGCTTAGACCACTGGTCCATCCGGCTCCAGCAGTGGCCACCTTTTGGTTGCTCCAGAGAAGTGCACAAGAAGTCATCATGGATTCATTCCCTGATATTCGCTCCCAACAATCCGGTTACATCCCTCAACCAAGTTATTTTGTGAACTTATCCTCTAAGAACTTACCCAGTCCCTCCCTTAAAGCCCAGCTACACTGCTGGCTGTAACATCCCCTGGCAAGTGAAAAATTCGCTCCTTTCATTTGTTTTCGCTCTGTTTCCAGTTAGTTTGATATTGCCCCCTAATTCTTGTATTATCTGAGTGGGTAAATAACGGCTCCCTATTTACTTGCTTTGTGCCACTTGTGGGTTTTGTAAACCTGTATCCTATCCCTTCTGTCATCTCGTCTCCAAGCTGAAGATACTATACTATACCATACTACTGGCGCTATATAAATGTTTAATAATCACAATCATAATCATAATGCTGTTGCCTTGGAGTCGGGAGTCAGTCTTACTTAGGTTGGGCTGCCTGGTAAAGCCAGCACCCACTCCCTGACTCCCCTCCTGGTGGGACCATCAGGATGTTGTGGGGCTTAGGGTGTCCCCTAAGTGCCTTTGGCCTAGGCTGGGAGAGATCAATATCCCCCTGGCAGAGCTTGCCCAGAGACTCTGCCCTGTTTGCCATGGGCCTTAATGACTGACCGGGTACTTTATAAATGGATGTTGACTGTTAAAGGTTAACAAAGGGTGCTGCCAGTTAATCCCATCTATTGTGTGTGTCATCTTTTTCTGGCCGGTGGGATGGGAAAAATCAGTGCCGTCACTGTGTCAGACCAATGCTTCCATCAGCCCAGCATCCTGTCTCCGACAGTGGCCAGCCTCGGTTGGCACAGGGGAGAATGCAGCATGTTGCAGTGGGGGGGAGGGGGTTCCATTTCCTGCCATCCTCCCCACAACTCCCAGCTGTCAAGATCTCTCATTCCCCTTAGTTGGTCTCCTTTGAATCCTCTCTAATTCCTCCTTCTCCTGCCTCATCCTTCAGGACCACGCTCCTCTGCTGTAACTAAGCTCAGCCCGTGCAACTGTGACTTCACAGCATCATGAATGTCTCCCTGTCCCTGTCCGTCCCGGCATCCGTTCCAGATTGTAATCCCCTAGGGGCATAGACCTGTCTTGATAGTCTAGTTTGGTACATCACCGTTACTAGTTTAATCATAATAAACGAATAGTAATACATTTGTTCACAATGAGGCCCCCTCCCCCAATGAGCCATCACTGTCCCGGTGGATAGGTAACATAATGTGCCACCTCTCTCTTTGAGTCTCCCAGAATCAGGCCCTTTCTCCCCGTCCCTCTCAGTGGGGAGGGAAGATTTCATGCAGAAAAGTGCGGGTAAGAATCAGTTCTCTCTACAGCAATCTGTAATCAGAGAATTGTTGGAGGATAATTATGGCTTGATAACAACACGACACTTTTCTATCGCCTTTATTACTGCTCCTGTTAAATATAATTACCATGCAAATTGTGGTGGGGAAACCGCAGACCACAGGTGATTACAGAGATCTTGGGAAGGCGGGGAGGGGGCTGGGGAGGAGGAGAAAGCATGAGGGAAGGAAGAAAGAGAGAATGGGAAACAAGACACTTGGGGGATGGAGAAGATGGGTGGTCAGAATGGGGAGGGGAGGAGCAGGAGCTTCTCTTGTAGACTCCACCCACAACATAAGCTCCGCCCATGTATACATATACAGACTGGGGTGCGACTGCTATTTAAAGCAGCTCTGAGCTCCATGCGGATCGTTACGTCTGGCTGTTCTTTTGGGTACATCGTGGCCACAAACTCTGTGAGTTACCATTACCGTGTTACGAAGACATCATGACTATTCTCACATTACCAAGTGACTTTTGTGCATTTCCATGCTTCCCCCCCACAATTCTGGCTAGTTCCCTCTGAGTGAGCATTAATTACCTTTTCTCACGTCGCACATTTTCCTCGCTTTACCATGGGATGTTTGGGTTCCAATCTGCTGGAAACGGCTTCGCTATTGGCCAGGGTGTGCAAAACGTTACTATTGGCTGGGTGTGCCAGAGGGCGGGGTGCCAGCCAACAGGAAAAGGCCATGCTGTACCATATCCTGGACTTTCTGCTGGCGACCTCCTTGCTGGAACTGGGGCCGCTTTCTCACATTACCTGGGAGAGAGGGGGGGAACTTCTGTGAGGGCAATCGCGGCGGTATCCTCATGGGAATGAGTGCATTTAGCCATTTGCAAATCCTCTTTCATGCCATGAGAACACTCGTGCATGACCAGATCCCCCTATGTAGCTTTTACAACCGCGGGTGTTCTCACGGCATAAATGTGGACCAGCGCATTCCTACGCACACGAATTCCCTTGAGGACACAGCTGCGATTTCCCCTCATGGAAGCCCCTTGCCCCCTGGATAATGTGAGAAAGTGACCAACGTGTTAGTTGGCAAGGGAATGGCGTCTAGGCCTAGGATAGCTGTGAGTCTGCTAGTTACGAGCTGCAGTTCAGACACCCAAAGATTCAGGCACCCCCGACAAATGGACCCAGCCCCATTTGAGGACCACTGATACCTGAACAGGACCCAACAGACTGCTTGGACATGCCGGCTGACCTTCAAAACTTTCAGGCCCCGGCTGGAGCACTTCGGAGCCAGACTCTATAGCGCTCCCGGCTGGGGCTTGTCAGTTTCTCTGGGTAATGCTTGCATTTTCAGGCACCCGGTTGGTCCTCTGTTGGGTGCCCCAAAATGCAGGCATTACCTGCAGGTACTCATTTTAGTACCCAATGCAGCACTAATTAGGACTGAGGGGTGTCAGAAGAAGATCTTTGTATAGATGGGGAGCCCTGGACCGGGATGAGAACATAAGCAGTGCCAGACTGGTCAAAGCAACGATCTGTCCGGCCCAGTAATAGAGTTGAAATGGGCATCTGGTACTATCCGGTATCCAGTCAGGGGAGGTCGTGAGAGGGTTCGGGGTGCGTTGTCACCAATATGCTGATAATACTCAGCTGTACCTCTCGTTTTCAGCTGACCCAGACCCTGCCGTCTCATTGCTATCCCAGTGTTTGGAGGCCGTGGCGGAATGGATGTGGCAGAGCAGACTGAAACTCAACCCCGATAAGACAGAGGTGATGGTGGTGGGGAGAGCGAGGGAGGTGTCGACCCCCCTGATTGGGGGGGTTCACTCTCCTGTAGCGCAGCAGGTTCAGAGTCTGGGGGTGATATTGGACTCGGATCTCTGCGGGGATCGACAGGTGGAGGGGGTGGCAAAGGCTGCCTTCCACCGGTTATATCTGGTGCGGAGGCTGCGTCTGTACGTCTCCGGTCCGGACCTGGCCTCCCTTGTCCATGCCTTCGTCACCTCGAGGCTGGACTACTGCAATGCGCTCTACGTGGGGCTGCCCTTGTTCCTGGTCTGGAGGCTGCAGCTAGTGCAGAATGTGTTGGCCCGGCTCCTGATGGGGACGGGTTGTTGGGAGCACATAACACCTGTGCTCCAGACTCTGCACTGGTTGCCAATAGCGTGCTGAGCTAGGTTCAAGGTTTTGGTATTGAGCTATAAGGCCCTTCATGGTCTCGGCCCCTCATACCTCAGGGACTGCCTCGTCCACCATGTCCCAGGTGCCGGGGGTGCCTTCTTGGAGGTCCCCTGTGTCAAATGGGGGGCCACAATGGAGAGGGCATTCTCGGTGGCCGGGCCGCTTCTTTGGAATTCCCTCCCGGAGGAAGCTCGCCTGGCCCCTAGCCTTTTAACATTTCGGCGGGCTTGTAAACCTGGCTGTTCTCCCAGGCCTTTGGGGTTAGGGTTTTTAGCTCTTCCCTACCCTTATTTCTATTTTTATTTATTTTTCCTAACCCTGTTTTTTAAATTGTGTGTTGTTTTAGAAAAAATTGTTTTATTCTTATAAATGTTTTTATTGGACTGTACATCGCCCCAGGATACCACAGGCATATGGGGCAACTAATAAATGTTTCAAATAAATAAATAAATAAATAAATAAGGGCATAGGCCCTTAAAAATGCTCTATGCTGCAATCAATCATCTTGGGCACAAGTATGGTGCCACTGTTGCTCTAACCACCTTCCTTCATGCTTCAACCGCCCTAGATCCTCTGCGAACCATGGGGAAAGCACTGTAAATGGACACCAAGGAGCCACCTGATCAATGGCCTCCGCCAGCCAACCATTCCAGAAGGCCATGAGGTCACTGATGGAGTGGTCATCAAGGTCAACGGACACATTTCTCAGAGCATTCTGGAAACCAATTGTTTCCATAAGTCTCTAGGGATGGACCATCCTAATTGGTCCCCCACCCCCACAGTCAGGCAGGCGGTTCAGAATGCTAGCCCGAAGGAGGTAATGGTCCGACCATGGCAAGGATGAACAAAGAACATACCCAATAGTCGGACCCCCCACCTCAAGATCGGCGCAGAAAACCAAGTCAAGAGGATGCCCCACAAAGACTAGTCAACCACTTCTTGGGACAAAAGCCATGGTTGCCACTGCGGCCATGAATTCCTGCTCTTCCCCAAGCAATCTAACCTTGGCATGAATGTTGAAGTCCCCCAAGACAACAAGTTTAGGGGACCGCAAGACCAAGTCCGAGACAAGCACAGCCAGAGCAGTCAGCGATGATGCAGTGCAGTGGGGCGCACATTACATAAGCAATATCCCTAATCTGTCCCCGGCAGGACCCCCCGCAGTCTATTACCGGTCAAATAAAATGTGAGGTTTTATTGACTTGTCCTCTGAGAAAGTGTCCAATCCCCTTTGAAGCAAGTTACGCTCTCTTACCGACCTCCCAACATCATCTGGCAATGAGTCCCACGGTTTAATTGTATAGTCAGTGCAAAAAGGTATTTCAATTTATTTTTAAAAAATCTTCAGGAAGCTAATTTCATCAGACGTCCCCTAGTTCTAGTATTTCGAGAGGGGGTAAATAAATCTCCCTATTTATGTTCGACACCATTCACAATTTTGTACATTTCTATCCTATTCCCTCCTTCAGCCGCCTCTTCTCCAAGCTGAAGAGCCCCAACCTATCGAGCCTCTCCTCGTACAGAAGCTCTTGCTTTTAATTATCTTGGTGGCCCTTCTCTGCGCCTCTTCCAGTTCCGCTATGTCGGACTGAGATGCGGCGGTCAGTACTGCACACACAATATTCACGGTGTAGGCACACCATGGACCATCGTGTTAGAACACCCCATTTTATTTTCTATCCCTTTCTTAATCATTCCTAGCATTCTCTTTGTCTTTTTGGACGCTGCTGAGCGTTGAGCTGATGTTTCCAGTGAACTGTCCCCACCGACTCCAAGATCTTTTTCTGAAGTGGTGACAGTTAATTTAGAACCGAACCTGGTGTTTGTAGAGTCAGGATTATATTTTTTCCCCTACAGACATTACTTTGCAGTTATCAACATTGAATTTTATCTGTCTTTTTACTCCTTGGTCTCCCAGGCATGAGAAATCCTCTTCTAATTCCCTCACAGTCCACCCTGGTCTGAACGACCTTGAACAGAGTTCAGCGTTGAATAACTTTGTGTCATCTGAAAATTCCATCACCCCACTCCTCACTCCCTTTTCCAGATTGTTGCTGAATATACTAAACCACACCCATGCCAGATTCCCTCGGCGCCCGACTTGTTACCTCTTTCTCGTCTGAAATCTAACTCTTTATTCTCACCCTTTAACATCCTGTCCCATCTTGTTTTGGGTAGATGGGGACCATGTGGGAACCATACAGTTCTTTTGCCGGCTTACCATGGGGGAGGGATGACAGGCAACAGCAATGGCAGCGCCGGGGCTTTGGTAGTGATGTCGCTGGCATGTCTGGGCATGTGCAGGTTTTGATGCATGCACCGACACTCTGTGCAGCTTGTGCATGCATCCAGGGTGGCATCTGCCAAAATACCCCCAGTTTTCCGCCCTCTTTCCTTCCAAAGGGAAGTGGGTTCCCCAAAGAGCATTTTTATTGGATTTCGTACCCCAGGTGTCCACCCAGATATTCAGGAATCTACACAGCTACTGGGCACAAAAGTGAGTATCCATTCTGCTCCAGCCTGAACATCCCCCCACCCCCACGCCTTTAAATTTCCCAAAGTTAGGGTAGTGTGGCAGTGACAACGCAAGCCACTCTGCTCAACGTTTGCCTCCCAAGCAGCAGCGCTTTTTAGCATAATCAGTCGAGGGAGCGACCATCCACTCCTGCTTCTCTCCCTCTGCTCCTCCTGATTATTATGATCATTACTGTCTCATTCCGAGCTGTAAATCAGAAATATTGTGCCTCATATTTTTCCTCTCCGGGGATGGAGGAGCCAGTGCTAAGATTGACTCTGAAGTTCAGCTCCGTTCCCTTGAAAAACTGCTTTTACAAATCGAAACTGTCGCCCTTTCCTATCTTTTTTTTTTCTTTTCTTTTCTTCCGGAGGAGAAGTTTTGATTGGAATCAATCTTTTTTTCTCTCTCCCCCTTTTACGAGCCTAAAAAGGGAGTAGTTAAAAGTAAGATTTATTCCAAATCTATCTTATCAGCTCCCAGACATTCAATTCCATAATCAATTCCCACTGGGTCCCCACTGAGAAACCTGCATTCAGAATCAATCTTGTATTTCATTAGGTTATTTCTGGTGTTAAAAAATAAGATTGATTCTTACTTTATGTTATAGTGCTGTGGTAATTTATTTTTTAATGATATGAGGTAAGAATCAATCTTCGGTCTCTCTCTCTCTCTCTCTCTTTCTCTCTCTCTCTCTCTCTCTCTCTCTCTCTCTTTCTCTCTCTCTCTCTCTCTCTCTTTCTCTCTCTCTCTTTTCCTGGTGCTGGGAGGGTACAGGATTCCAAAATTCCTTGGACATTCTTTGGAATTCTGTGTAGTACAAAGTCAACCTGTCTTGTAAAACAAGAACGACTTTTCCCATATTGTCAAGAAATAGTTACCTGCCTTTCAGGAGCACTTACAACTGTTTGTTGGTATTTGTTCATTATCCACTGAAACTACACTTCTGCTGAGATTGGCACCTGTGATTGTCTGCCATGTTTCGGTATTTTTCATTAGTTTGGGGTAATTTTGGGTAATTTAAAGTATTTTTGGTAATTTTTGTTATTTTCCAACAGTTCGTTTCTGATATTTTTGTCAGTTCCCAAAGTTTTATGATAATTTCTGGCATCAGGATGCAGAAAACAAAGGCCAGCCCTTGAAATACACCAGTCGAAACAGTTTACAAGGATCCCAAACAAGGACCAATAAAGGGGAATGATGAAAGTTACATAGTAAACTTGCAATCGTACACAAGCAAACATAAGGAAGTAGGACGGAAATGGGAGTGCGTCCGCATTCTCGCGAGAACGGGCAAGATTCTCACACACACACCCCGGCGAGATCCCACACATTCTCAAACACGTGCTGCGCAGACGCCAACGGCTGGTGTGGCGTTTGAGAATCTCTGCAAGAATGGTGGCGGACCGTCAATTCTGGTGAGATTCTCGAGCCGGAGGATCTCGGCAAAAGCGCCATTCTCATTGAGATTCTTGAGGGGGTTGAGAGCTTTCAGCCCTAATAAACAGCATGTAAGGTGTTACCTGGGGTGTGGCTGCGTCTACCTGGGAAGAATTACCAGAAATACCAAACAATGGCAATTACCGAAAGGGAACTAGCAAAAACTGTGAAAAAGCCAGTACGTTTCCAAATTACTTGAGCACAGATGAATGGTCTATTTCTAATGATGTGGTTGCTCGATTTGGCACTTCACAGGAACCTTCCAGTCCAGCTGTGCTGAAGGGGAGGGTCCTTCTTGCTAATGGGGGTCTTGTCCGATAAAGCTTCTGGCTGGCCCTCAAGGAGGCAACCTTCAATGACGGTAGGAGTGAAATTATGTTTTAAGGCTGTATTCTGTAATCAGAATTCTGTATTCTGTCTTTCCCATCCATTCCAGCAAAATGCAGAACAAACTAACATTCTGATTACATTTCACTGGAATCGATTGAATTTTTTCCCCAACTCATTTGATTTTGATTTTGTTATACAGATAAAGGAATCCAATTTTAGAAGCAGCTGAATTAATTTATTTTGAAAAAATCTTCATATACATTATTAGGTGTAACTTCTTTATCTCACGTTTAATGTAGATGAAACTTGTCAACGTTTATACCCCTTCACATATTTTTGGCAGGGCTATATTGCACACTTTCATGATCATCTCTGACAAATATCAGAAAGATGTGCTAAAGGGTCCCAATTTTATATGCCTGCACAGCATATGCAGAAAAGGAGCCTATGCCAGGGATTCTCTTACGTGTCACTGGGGTATAAGATCGGTTTGTGATGCCAACTGGCCAGCAGAAATGTCAACCAAATAGCCTCATTCTGTGCTGTGACCATCCCAACNGGCCGCACAGCCACAGTGCAGCCTGGAGAGGCGGTTTCAAAGCCGCCCTTCCAGACCATTAAAATAGCTGGGCAATGGGTTCCATGAGAACCTAGTGCCCAAATTGGCCATGCCCCTGAAAACTGCGTGTGCAATGCGTTCTGTTAGGTCGGCGGCAGCACCAACCTAACAGAACCCGCGGCTGCACCTGCGCACTACTCCAGCTGCAGGCAAAGCGGCTGGAGGAGGAGTGCGCAGGCACAGCCTTTCTCCGACACCAGCGTGCGGCATGTGAGAATGTTCGGAGCCATCTCGAAGAACTTTGTAAACATATTGTAAACAAGGTTCTTCGAGATGGCTCCGAACATTCTCACATTCTGCATGCTGCACTACAGCAGCTGACAGCGCCGCTGGTGTCGGAGTCTTGATGCTGGGTGCTGGGTACTTGCGGGGCACCGCCCGCAGCGCCACAGCGAGGGGCCGCCTCTGCCCCCTGCACACAATTTTGTTTCTCCCGGATTCTTCCATCCACAAGAAACCATGCTTGAAAGAGTATTTCAAACATACCACTGTCCTGTGTCACATGTTTTTTTGGTTCTGGAAAATGGAAGGACAGATGTATAGAATAGCAAGATTACTCTATAGCTAGGACGGAAAGAGTTCCTCAAACTCAGTTTTGGCCAAATTTGGAAGTTTAACAAAGTCCATGATCAGGCATAAATCTCACTGAAATAAAGACTGTGCTATAATTTCTAAGGCTTTGGTAATTTGTAGAACTTTTCTCATAGCAGAGTCACTTAGTGTTGCTAAAGCTTTTCTTAAATAATATTGTAAACATCTGGGGACATATCCTGAGTGTGTGTAATGATTTTACATCTGCTGAGCCTCTGGGCCAGTTACATTATACATGCAATGTTACAAGCACACAGCAGGCAAACTGACATGCACACACATTGGTATATATTTCAGTTTTAGTGTACAGGCCAAATTCCAATCTCATGTTCACAGCGATAAATCCAGAGCATTAATTCATTAAACCTGCCACTTTCTTTCCCTGCTGGTTTTTAGAACAGCTGTTTCTTTTCAGGTCTGATCGAGCCAATCTGTCTGCCTAATTTTGGAGAACATTTCCCAGAAGGGAAATCATGTTGGATATCAGGATGGGGAGCTACAGAAGAAGGAGGTGAGTAATTCAGTGTCCACTGTGCTGAAACAAATAGTGGATTTTGTATTCACTGATATTCATCTAGTTTTCGATAGCTATCTGAATATTCAAATAGCATCTGCAACTGAAACAGAAACAGATATTTGCACATTTATTTATTTAGATATTCCATTTTATTTACTTCATTTACTTTGTTATTTTGTTCAGTTATTCAGTGATTTTCTTGTTTTGGTTACTTTGTTTCAAGTGCTGCACACGTGCAGTAGCACTAATAGTACCAAAACAAACTAACCAAAATAACTGAAATGAAATAATCAAAATACTTAAATAACTGAACTGAATATGCCAGATATGCCAAATGGGTATGGCATATCTGAAACGGGTATCTGACAAAATGCTAATGAATAGCAGTTGTTATTTGCTTTGTCAGTTTCAGGTTGAATAGCACAAATTCAATAGATTTCTTTGCACAAATATTCAATTCAGCTTTATTACTTGTAGAATACTGTACACATTATGTCAATGTCTAGCTTGGCAGCTCAGACCATGATGCAGAAACTGCCGGGGAAAAGAAAGCCAGGATGTCCACATATTAGATGGGAAAAGATCTTGCCCAGTTGGGCATTAAATGGTGTGAGGCCCAGACAGCGGGGGCGATCCCAAACCTCTGCACATGTGGGATATACACACGTGGTGCACATGCATGTGGTTTGTGCGCAACTTGCACATGGCTTGCATGCGGCCCAACACAGCTCAGCGTGCTTTCCGTGAAAGGGTTGCACGCGGGATGCATGTGTTATTTGTGCAGCACATGGGGCTTAGGATTGAGTCCACTGTCCTTGGATCAAGAAAAATGGAAGAATGTTATTGCCTAGAGATGTGCACCAGGGACCCATGTTGTTATTAGTTTTTGTTTTCATTATTTAAATCTTTCGTTTTCGTAAATATCAAAATTTTGTTTTTGTTTTTGATTTCCATTGTTTTCAATGGACAACACATTTTCAGCTGTAACGTTTTTGTTCTTCATTATATTTGGATGAAACATGGAGGGATTGTACCTCCAATGGAAGGAGTTATGTGTACCAAATGTCAGAAAGATTGGCTAAAGGAATCGGATTTTATAAGCAATTGGATTATGTTATGTTATTTTGCAAAAATCTGCATATACATTCCTGACTGTAACTCCTTTGTCTCCCATCTAATTTGGATGAAACTTGAAAAGTTTATACCCCTCCCAATGATTACTATCTATGCCAAATTTCAGGATTGGATAAAGGTTTCTGGTGGTATAAGCAATTAACCTATAAATGTATGTCTGACTGTAACATCTTTGTAGTCCACCCAGTGTACATGAAACTTGGCAGAGCTGTATCTCACACCTTCAGAATCATCTCTGCTAAATATCGGAAAAGTGTGATAAAGGGTCCCAATTTTATAAGCCTGTGGCATAATATCTGTTTATCCCCACCCCAGTTTCTCTCCCCCACATGTTACTGGGAAGTTGGAAGCATCTGTTTAGGAAAGAGCCAACAGAGATTCTATTATGTTCTCTGTCACAGTGAAGCAGGATGTGATTGTGATGATAATAGGCCAGCCTGGATGTGTAAACCATGTCTCCTGATTGCTGGGATGCTATCCCCAAAGTCCCAGTTATGTCCCTTCTATGCTCGCCTCAGGGCCACCCCCTATGCCTGCCTCAAAGCCACCACTAATTGGTCCTGTAAAGCTGGAAGCATGCAGTAACTGGCCAGTGAATGTGTAAGTCTTTTGGGTTGCTCCACATCCTCCCTCCTACAGCCTCCCTCCCCCTGCCATGCCAGGTCCCTGCCTCTGACTGGCACTGCATGTGCTGCTGTTTATCTGAATAACTTCAAGGGGACAACTTCAATTGCTTATAAAATTGGGTCCTTTTATCAAATTGTCCTGTAGTTTGACAGAGATAACAGGGATGGTAGGTGACACATTTCTGCCAAATGTCTTGTAAACAGGATGCAATATAGAAATGGTACAGCTGGAAATGTATTTTCAAGTGAATGTCTTATACCATCAGGACCCTCCATCCAATCTTTCTGAGAATTGGCAGAAGTGTTAAGCTTGTGGAGGGACATGATAATATTCACAGGTTTCATGCAAATTGGATGGAAGTTAAAGAAGTTGTAGCCATGAATGTGTATGGAGCTTTTCTTAAAATCACAACATTCAATTGATTCTAAAATCTGTTCCCTTTATTGAATTGTTTCACAAAATGGTACACATAATGCCCTCCATTGAGAGTACAAGCCCCCCCCCCCCCAAATTCCATCACAAGTGAATAAGAAACAAAAAAGTTATAGCTGGAAATATATTTTTCAGTTTCTTCCCTTTATTTAAAAAATAGATTTTTGTTTCTATTTCCATTTCCCCCCCGTTATTGCAATAATGATAATGAAAATGACAAATTTTGTGATCATTATTGTAATAATGGAAATGACATGCACACCCTTAATCTATGCTTGTGGACTCAATGGGTGTTTACACATATAACGCCGGACTACCGCCATCATGACCCATCCTGGGTCGGGAACCCGCCACCAATACAGTCTGGACTAGGTCAGCTAAGAAATGTGCCGGTGGCTGGGCCAGGCTTCCGGGGGGTGGGGTGAGGAGCCGCACAAATGTGTGGTTATCCCTGCGCTGCACCCCGTGACCCTCCCTTTACCGTGCCATAGCGGCCAATCATGGTTGCCATGGCTGCTAGCCATGGTGGACACAATCTGGACTGGGCCACGGTGGGTTAAAAGACATGTGATACCCCGCTTTAGCCCGATTGGGCAGACCGTAGCCTGGACTGTGACCGCTGAAGTCTCCGGGATCACAGCCTGGGCTCGCATCTGACATACCTGGGAGCAATCCTGGGTCAACATCTGGCAGCGCAACAACAAATGTGCCAATGGCTCGCGGGCCAAAGCAGGCCTCAGCGAGCCAAAGTGAGTCACTCTCCTGTTGTTAACACCCATTGTTGCAGACAGGTGGAAGGAACACTCAGAGATGTAGGTGGATTTGGGGGTTGCACCTTTATTTATTTAGCAGGAGTTTGTAGGGAAAACCACCAAACTGTAAGTACGATTGGGCCACTGGACTCAGTTGCCTGGACAGGGTGTGGAATCTGCCTCCTGAGATGTTTTCCAAAACCAGTTGGACGAGCCTCTGTCTGTGGTGCTGTCGGCAGAGGATATCGGGCCTTGGAGCAGGGGACTGGACTAGACGGTACTGGAGGGTTTCTAGACCTATAATTCTATGATACAGCCATCTCTTTGTGGATTAACTGTACATTGTTGTAGTGTGACAGCAATAACAATTCTCAGGAGGGGCATAAAAAGGTGCCATCGATGAATCGGCATCAATTGTTGACAATTAAAGCATTAGAATTAGCCAAGGCTGGACTGAAGGTCTACTGAGTGTACGGTCAAACTCAGAGGCTCAGGAGTGGGCCGGTATTTTGGCTTCAAATAGTGCAGATCTCGTGATAATAACTGCCTCTCATTTTCCTTTGCCCTGCGCGAGGTGCACAGCTGGATCACCCACACTCAGGCTGTGTGCGCAGCAATCCATCCAGGGAAAAGGTGATGTGACCCACCCTGAGCCCGCACACCTTGCAGTCTGTTAGATGGAGCAGGTGCCTTCTCCATCTCCTGGTCCGCAGGATGTGCAGGCTTTGGGTGTGTGTGTGTGTGTTGCATTGGCACGATTTGTGCCTTTCCCCCCCACGGTTTGCTGTGTATGTGGCAAGCATGTGTACCTGAACGCCCGCTGTCTTGCCAAACACTGCGCCTGCGGGTGGCGTACGCCGGCCAGAGGATTGCACCCGTTTTCTGGAGTGGTCCCATGGACTTCAACGGGACTACTCTAAAGTAAGCGGTTTGTGGTCCTGGGTTTTAAGGTCAGAAGGAACCGCTGAGATCATCCAGTCTGACCTCCTCTCAACCCAAAGCGACGATATCCCCTGCAATTCCAACCCCCTCCCTTGAGTTTGGCTAATGATCTCTTTTAGGCCGACTGTGAGGGATGGGAATCCTGATCAGGCTGGGCCCACAGATGTAACAAAGGGGTGGGGTGGGAGAGGAAATTCTTCCCCCTTTCAATCTCCCGAGGGAGAAATTTTCTCCGCTCTCAAATGTAGAGTTGCATCAACAGCCACCACCGAAACTGCCTGTAAGGACCCAGTGTTCAAACCAGCAGTCCTGGGGGGTTCTGAAACAGTTCTGGTCTCCGTAGTGTCACCTCTGCTCTATGGTTTAACCCAGAACGCTTCCCGGTGGCCCCTCCTCTGCTCCAGCACGTGCCACGACTCCAGCTTCCTGATTGGCTGCCTGCTGGCATATAAGTCTGTCTGGCTGAAGCAGCAGCAGGAAGCTGGGTGGTGCCATGTTTTGCATTTCCTGTGGCCTGACTTGCTGTCAGCTCTCTGTCCTGGGGCCTGTGCATGCTTCCCAGCAGTCTCTCTTTAGAAGAGAGAGTCCCTCTACTTCCAGTCCCAGATGTGAGAAATTTGGGGGGTATTTTTCAGGTAATTTCAGGTACTCGAAAAACAGAAAACCAAAATTT
>QEPC01000864.1:2554006-2564425 GCA_003113815.1 Sphenodon punctatus
GGAGCACAGGTGTTATGTGCTCCCACCTTCCCGTCCCCATAAGGAGACGGGCCGCCGCATTCTGCACCAGCTGCAGCCTCCGAACCAGAAACAAGGGAAGCCCCATGTGCAGTGCATTGCAGTAGTCTAGCCTCGAGGTGATGAAGGCATGAATGAGAGTGGCCAGGTCGGGTCTGGAAATATATGGACACAGCCTCCGTACCAGATACAGCTGGCGGAAGGCGGCCTTAGCCACCATCTTTACCTGCCGATCCAGACAGAGCCCCGAGTCCAACACCACCCCCACACTCTGAACCTGCTGGGCTACAGGAGGGCGGAACCCCCTTACCAGGGGAGCCAGTACCTCCCTCGCCCTTCCCACCACCATCACCTCTGTCTTATCGGGACTGAACTTTAGTCTGTTCTGCCTCATACAATCCGCCATGGCCTCCAAACATTTGGGGCTCTTTGCGGACCATAGTGGATCACAGGGGAACCGGGGCGGTGGTGTTTATTATGCAGCTGAGTCCTGTTGTATGTGTTTTAAAGGGAGAAGGGGGTGGAGTGGGGCAGGTGGGAGAAGAGGATAAGGGGGTAAATTCCCCAGCGCCAACCTCTGGTGGCAGCAGTGGAGGGTGCTTGGGGGGGATGAGCTACCTCGTGAGAGGAGGGGGCTCGGGAATGAAGGGGAAGGGGAAGAGGCGGTTTTTGGGAGGGGAGTGGGATCTTTAATGGTGGTGGGTGATCGGGGGTGGGGAGGATGGATGTCTGATGCCGGCCCTTGGTGGCAGCGGGGTGTCTAGCCTGACGAGGATATTGATGGGGGGAGGGGTGGGGTTTTTTCCCCATGGGGGAAGAATGGGGGTTATTTTGGAGGGGGGGAGAGCCTCCCAGTGAGAGGGGGGCCTCTGGTGGGAGGTAAGGGAGAGGGGTTGGCATGTGTGGGGGAAGGGTTACTCTGGGGGTTCTGGGGTAGCAGACAATGGGAGGGGGTCAGGACGGTATGGATGGGGGGGAGGGTGTGGCTATTGGGACCGTCGTGGGTCGTGGACGGTATGGTTGATGGGGGCAGAGGGCCCAGGCACCATGGGGCTCTAGGGTCCTTGTGGAGCTTCGGAGAGCCTGCCTGCCACCTGAGGGTCCAGGGGAGTTGGGTCCAGGTCCTTTGGCGGGGGACTGATGCTGTTGAATGCAAGGTCTGTAGTTAATCAGGCCCCGATAATCTGGGATTTGATCCTGGATGGGGTGGCGGACCTCGCATGTATAACGGAGACCTAGCTGGATGAGGAGGCGGGGCCAATTTTTGGCAGATCTCATTCCAGCTGCTTATGTCATACAGCATCAGCCTCGTGCCGAGGGCCAGGGAGGTGGCATAGCTATGATCTTTAAAGAGACGTGGTCAGTTCGGAGGTACCCAGTTCCAGATATTCCTGGGATCGAGACCCTCCATGTGGTGTTTGATTTGGCTGGGAGCAATTTGGGGATACTGCTGGTGTACTGGGCCCCTTCCTGCCCAGAAGCATCCCTCTCCGCTCTAGCGGAGCTGGTCTTGGTGGTGGCGCTGGGTTCCTCTAGGATTTTTGTCCTGGGGGACTTCAATGCCCATGCTGACATCGGTCTTGTGGAGGTGAAGCGAGAATTCATGGCCGCCATGGCAACCATGGATTTGTCTCAAGTTCTTAGTTGCCCGACTCATGTGGAGGGTATACCCTTGACCTGGTGTTCTGCTCTGGCCTTGAGGTGGGTGATCCGGTAGTGGGGGCGTAACAGTTATGCCCTTGTCATGGATGGATCATTACCTCCTTACGACCAGTCTCTCAGTGCATCACCCCCAGAAAGGGAAGGTACCAGTTAGGATAATCCGCCCTCAAAGGCTGATGGAACCTCAACGGTTCCAGGAGGCCTTGGGGGAGTTAACCCTGGACCCGGCCAGTCACTCTGTTGATGAACTTGTCCGGGCTTGGAACATCTTGCTTGGAGAAGCCATTGACAGGGTGGCGCCGAGACGTCCCCTTCCCCTGTCTCAACTTCGCAGGGCCCCTTGGTTTACCGAGGGGCTGCAAGGCAGAAAGGCAGGCAACTAGAGTGACACTGGCGTCGGACTCGCTCTGAATCCAACCGACTTCTCCGTAGGGTCCATTTGTGGTCCTATGTTGAAGCTGTGCAACATAGGACCACAAATAGTGTCTGCAAAGTCACGCCCGGCGGAGCTGTTCTGGGTGGTGCGGGGGATGGTCAGTCTGGCCTCCCTCCGCCTGGATGGGGACTTGGCCCAGGCCCGCTGGGAGGAGTTTGCCACCTACTTTGCAAACAAAATCGCTCGGATCCAGAGTAACTTTGACACTGGATTAGAGACAGTAGGAATTGAGCGTGAGGTGATGGAGGCGCCGTCTGGTCCATCTTTGTGGGATACGTTTCGGGAAGTGATGCCAGCTGATGCTGTGGAGAGCGTGGGGTCAGTTAGGGCCACCAGTTGTGAATTATATCCTTGCCCATCCTGGTTGGTGAAAGCCTCCAGGGAGATACTGGTGGGGGTTGTCAACATGTCTCTTTGGCAGGGGAGTTTGCCTCCTGGTCTCAAGGAGGCAGTGGCGCGCCCCCTGCTGAAGAAGCTATCTTTGGATGTGGACGTGCTCGCCAGCTACCGACCTATCTCTAACGTTCCCTTTTTAGGGAACGTTATTGAACGGGCGGTGGCACTGCAGCTCCAGGCTCACCTAGACAGCATTGGTTTTCTCGACCCTTTTCAATCAGGGTTTCATCCCGGCCATGGTACGGAGACGGCCTTGGTGGCCTTGGTGGACGATCTCCACTGGGAGATGGATGCAGGATGTTCAACACTACTGGTCCTGCTAGATCTCTCGGCCGTGTTTGATACAGTGGACCATGGGCTGCTGCTGAGATGGCTGCATGACCTGGGGGGTCTGGGTAGGACCACCCTTGGGTGATTCCAGTCATTCCTCTTGGGGAGAATCCATTGGGTTGTCCTGGGGGAGTTGTCTCAGGGAAGATCCAGTGGGTTGTCCTGGGGGCAGAAACATCTAGCCCTCAGGCCCTGGACTGTGGCATTCCACAAGGTTCAATCCTGTCTCCTTTACTGTTTAATATATATATGCAGCTCTTGGGGGAGATCGTGAGAGGGTTTGGTATGCGTTGCCACCAATATGCTGATGACACCCAGCTCTACCTCTCTTTTTCAGCTGACCCAGGCCCTGCCGTCTCCATGCTATCTCAGTGTTTGGAGGCCGTGGCGAGTTGGTTATGGCAGAGCAGACTGAAACTTAATCCCGATAAGACAGAGGTGATGGTGGTGGGCCGAGCGGGGGAGGTGTTGCCCTCTCTTGTGGAGGGGGTGCGCCCCTCCATGGCCCAGCAGGTTCGGATTCTGGGGATGTTATTGGATGCGGGTCTCCGTCTAGATCATCAGGTGGATATGGTGGCAAAGGCGGCGTTCCGCCAGCTGTATCTGGTGCGGAGGCTGCGCCCGTACATCTCCAGACCTGACCTGGCCACTTTGATGCATGCCTTCATCACCTCGAGGCTGGACTACTGTAACACGCTCTATGTGGGGCTTCCCTTGATGCTGGCTCGGAGGTTGCAGCTAGTGCAGAATGCTGTGGCCTGTCTCCTAACAGGGACGGGCCAACAAGAGCACATAACACCAGTGCGCCGTGCATTGCACTGGCTGCCAGTAACGTGCCGAGTGAGATTCAAGGTTTTGACTTTAATCTGTAAGGCCCTGTACAGTCTTGGACCTGGATACCTCAGGGACCGACTCACCATCCATGACTCAGGATGGACCTTTCCATCTGCCGGGGCACCCTCTTGGAGGTCCCCCGCGTAAAGGGGGGGCTACAATGGAGAGGCCGTTCTCGATGGTTGGACCCCGGTTGTGGAACTCCCTCCCAGAGGAAGCACGTCTGGCCCCGAGTCTAATGGCCTTCCGTCGGGCCCGTTAGACATGGCTGTTCTCTCAGGCCCTCAGAGGTGGGGAGGGGAGCGTGGGTTGAATTTTTGTAGGGGGGTCTTTTAATGCATTTTAATGATGATATTGTGGATTTTTAAATGTTTTAATAATTGTTTTATAGTGTTGGAAGCCGCCCCGAGATGCCGTGGGCATGGGGGGCAGCATACAAATATAATAAAATACAAATAAAATAAATAAGCATTGGGTTTTTCATTTTACTGTTACCGAGTTGTCATTTTGAAACTGAATACATTCAAAAGGCATTGTCGTGTGTGAGACTCCATATGAATTTTACCATTGGGTTTCGTTTGACAATTTATTAAAATGTGTATTTAAGTTGACACCTCTTAGACTTACGTACTGCAGCTGTTATTATGCAGGTGCAAAATGTCTGCTTTCTTTGACAAAATTGTGACTGCTGTTTCAGTGTCTGACAGCAGCCATTTTGTAAAGTGCAAAACCATTTTGCATATGCACAAATAGGTCAATCAGAACTCTGAGCAAAAAGTTATTTCGATCAGGAATCCAACTGTAATTCCAACAGCTGTTCCTTTTCTGTGGAACTGTTCGATGAAAATGGGACAGCTGTTTCAAACCCTTCCTATTCTGCCTTCTGTGACAGTGGGGAACAAATGTTCACCATCTCTTCTGCATCTTCCTGTTGGATATTTTTGCAAACTTCTCTCATGTCCCCCCCTTAACCTACTATTCTCTAGGTTAAACATCCCTGGTTCACCAGAATGAACATCCCCAGTTCATCAGGATTCACAAATCACCAGGACCAGATAGCATTCACCCCAGAGTTCTGAACGAACTCAAATATGAAATTGCAGACCTACTGTTAATAATTTTTAACCTATCGCTAAAATCTGCCGCTGTACCTGAGGACTGAAGGGTGGCAAATGTAACCCTGCTATTTACAAAGGGATCCAGAGGCGATCTGGAAACTACAGACCAGTAAGCCTGACATCTGTGCTGGGCAAAATGCTGGAAACTATCATTAAGAACAGAATCACTGGGCATGTTGACAAACATGGCTTAATGGGGAAGAGTCAACATGGATTTAGCAAAGGTAAGTCATGCCTCACTAATCTGTTGGAATTCCTTGAGGGTGTAAATAAGCATGTGGACAAGGGAGACCCGGTAGATATAGTGTACTTTGATTTCCAGAAAGCATTTGATAAGGTCCCACATAAAAGAGTCTTGAGAAAATTAAAAAGTCATGGGATAGGAGATAGTGTCTTACTATGGATCGGTAACTGGTTAAAGGATAAGAAGCAAAAAGTAGGACTGAATGGTCAGTTTTCACAATGGAGAGATGTACAAAGTGGTGTGCCTCAGGGATCTGTACTGGGACTGGTGCTGTTTAATGTATTCATTAATGATCTGGAAAAGGACGTTAAGAGTGAGGGGATCAAATTTGCAGATGACACCAAGTTATTCAAGGTAGTTAAAACACAAGCAGACTGTGAGGAACTGCAACAGGATCTTACGACACTGGGTGCCTGGGCATCTAAATGGCAGATGAGATTTAATGTGGACAAGTGCAAAGTGATGCACATAGGGAAAAATAACCCAAACTCTGTGTACACAATGCTGGGTACTAAGCTAGGAGTTACCACTCAGGAAAAGGATCAGGGAGTGATTGTGGACAACACTGAAATCCTCAGCGCAGTGCGCCGCAGCAGTCAAAACAGCAAACAGAATGTTAGGAGTTATTCGCAAAGGGATCGAGAATAAAACTGAGGATGTCATAATGCCTCTATACAAATCAATGGTGCGACCGCACCTCGCATATTGTGTGCAGTTCTGGTCGCCCCATCTCAAAAAAGACCTAGCGGAACTAGAAAAGGTGCAGAGAAGGGCAACGAGAATGATAAAGGGTATAGAACGGCTTCTGTACAGAGAGGCTTGTCAAGCTGGGACTGTTCAGCTTAGAGAAGAGAAGATTGAGAAGGGACATGATAGAGGTTTATAAAATCTAGAGTGGTGTGGAACGAGTAGATAGGAAATGGATATTTACCCTCTCAAATAGCACTAGAACAAGGGGACACTCCATGAAACTAGCTGCCAGCAGATTTAAAACAAATAAAAGGAAGTACTTTTTCACTGAACGCATAATTTGCTTATGGAATTTGTTGCCAGAGGACGTTGTCAAGGCCACTGGTAGAGCTGGGTTTAAAAAAGGATTGGATTTGTTCTTGGAGAATAGGTCCATTCATGGCTATTAACCAAGTAGCTTACGGAATGAACTTCTTACTGTCGGGACTGGGAGCTGGGAGTGAACAACAGAAAGTGGATTGCCCAGTGTGACTGTTGGTTCTTCTCCCGTGCGATCGATTTGGCCCTTTTCAGAGGACAGGATGCTGGGCTTGATGGACCATTGGTCTGACTCAGTATGGCACTCCTGATGTTCTTATTCCTTCATGCTTTCCTCCTAGGACTCGTCCTCCAGCATCTTGATCATTGTAGTTGTTCTCCTTTGAATCGTCTCCACTGATAGTGTCTCTTCTAGCTGCAGTTGAAGCTGATGATGGTGGGGGCAGTAGGGGTGGGAAGTTTGGATTCAGATTAATCCACAACTGCCCATAATTGGCAGTTACGGAGTAACCCTTACTGAACCACAACTATGGCAAACACGTCCTTACTGGTTCAGTTTAAAATCTAAACATTAACATAAATAAATAAAATAACTGCACATGGGCAAAATGGCGGATGGACCGGTCTCTGCATGCATGGCCCTTCGTAAAATGGCTGCGGCAGCATCGCCACCATTTTGGAAAACGGTAGCTAGTTTGCACAAGCAGGGTGGCCATTTTGTGCATGCACAGACTGGTTGTCCATTTCCAAAATGGCAGTGACACTGCTGCCACCATTTTGGAAAAGGTCATGCACATATAGTATGGTCCTGTGGCCGTTTTGCGTAGGCATAATGTCGTGGTTTTGTTTGTTTTTAAAAAAACCCAATTATTATTTTCTATTTTTCGATTGATTTAAATATGGATCCATAATTCGTATCCATACTTCAATCTGGAAATTAAAGATCTGGATCCAAAATGGAACTGAATCCATAATTTCCTTCATCTGTCCACCCATAGTGGGCACTGGCAGCCACACCCTAAATTCCACATGTTATAGGCGTCCTCTGAGACGTTTGGGGTTGTGGATCTCTATGGTACATACAACACTGTTCATTTATGTGACAGACACCCTTTGGCTACCAGCAGTCTGGATCCTGAATAGAGCTGAAAAACCGACTATACCAAGGAATTTCTGGTATCTGGATTGACCCAACATCTGGCACCTGACTAGAACCCAATTTGGATGTGTGATGTCCCTGAATGTTCACATCCAGTCCTGGAATTCTGACTCCTGGTACCGATGTTTTAATTCTTTATTGATTTATTGACTTCTGACACCTATCGACTTTCCAGTCTGGAAAGTTGACTTCCGGTTCTAGAAAGTCGACTTCTGGTCGTGATTGTTTGGATTTCTGTCCCTCAAGAGCTTGAGCTAAAGAGAGTCCATCTCCATAGCATGTAGCCTAGTATGGATTGTGTATGCAGAACTTGACTTCAGCACTCCCTCTGGAATTCTCCTATCTTTCTCCTTTGATCCAATTTCACAGCCGCTTAAAACGCCATTTAAAATTCCTTCCCCGCTTTTGGCATTCAAGCTGGCGTGCCCCTGTTCTGCCTCTCCCAAACCATGCACACTAATTCCTTTTATCAAGTAATTTTCCTCCCACAAAATTGCTACCTTCTTCCCTCCACCCCCACGTCTTTCTTCTGTATCTGGCAGACATGCTTGACTCCTTCAGCGATTCGCTCGGCTGGGCGAGAGATGAGAATAACTGGCTTTCACTCCTGTTCGCTCAAAACACCTTTGTTACCAATTAGAACACTTTGTTTAAAGACAAATAAGATGTAATGCAATTCTCTCCTTGCCTTGGCATTGGCAGCCTCTTGACTGGAGCTTCAAGCTTGTCTGTCAGCCAAATGCTCACTGTATCTTATTGCTCCTGCTCTTGGAATTCTGCCTATTGGTCTTTCAACTTGTTAGCTCTGTCAACCCACCAGACTCACCAAGCACCACCGAGCTGGTGTTAAGTTTAGAGCTAGGACTGAAATGGGTACCTATTTTGGTACCCATGGTTTTCATACGACGTTGTGTATTCTATGGGCTACCTGATCATCCAATCAGGTACCCCCCAAACCAGTAATTTCCGTTACAATTTACTGATTTTTCTGGTTACCAACTGAAAAAAAAATTGTAACAGAAAACTGAAAAATTGATATCAGAAATCAATATTCCAGGACTGGAAGTCAATATTCTGGGACCAGAAGTTGATTTTCCACGACATTCTGGGACACTCTACATCCGAGAGCTGCTCCTGGAGCCTCACGTTGATACCTATCTGCACTCAGAAACCACTTGCTGTTTCGGGATCCTGACATCGTGTCTTAACTTGGTGGGTGATCGGGCCTTTGTTGTGGCGGCCGCTCAGTGTGGAACTCCCTCTTTCCAGATGTTCATCTCAGTTCTTCCCTCCTCACCTTTAAAAAACACCTGAAGGCTTAGGTTGCTTTCACACCTGTGCGAACGGGTCCTTAGAAGTTCAGGAGAGGGGATACCACGAGGTGAGTGACTGAAGCTTTTAGGTGTATTTACAAAGGCGGTTGACTAAGTTGCAAAATCCAGCTCTGTCAATCGCCTTTGTAAACGTGCATAAAAACGTCAATCACCCGCCTCAGGGCATTCACATCACACCTGATCAAAGACGCGTCTGATTTGCATGCGTGTCCCCTCTCCCGAGCTTCTAAGGACCAATTCGAGCAGGTGTGAAAGTGGCCTTATTGATTCTCAGTTCCCCTTAATGTAGTCTCCCTGCCCCCCCCTTTACCTTCTCCTTTAAAATTATTTTAAATTGGTTTTATATTATTCTGATTGTTAAGTTCTCCGAGTACCATTTAAAGGACTGGGAAGGAGGGTGGGGTGTTGGCTCCCTGGTGCGGAGGCCCTGGGAATCCTCCCCACCTGCATCCACTCTGCAATACTAGTCTGCTGTCCCTCCCCCTGAGGGTGGTGCCAAAGGGCGAAGTGCCGTTGGCGGGCCGTTAGCGGACGGAGGCGGCGGAGGTGGCTACCAGGGCCATTACCAGGGACATCTTTTCTGTAGAGCACCCCTGCATGGTGACAGAGGCTGGGACATTGCCTAGCTCCCCTCCCCCTACGTGGGACAGAGTGGGGGGTTTAAGATATTGACGGACGGAGGAGTGGGGTGGGGTCCTGTGTTTATAGTGTGGGGAATTTTGATATTGGAAGGGTGGAATTTGGGGGTTTGGGGTGTGATGTGGGGGTTGTTGACCTCCCTCTGGCGGAAGGAGAGGGAGGTTAGGGGGTGGTGTGAAGGGAAACCCCTGGTGTGAGCTGGGGTGACCCTACGGAGGGGAAGGTTGCCCGCCAGTGGCAGAGGCAGGTAGGGTCGGTTCAGGGGGGTGGGGTCCCTCTCGCCAGCCTGTCAGGGCACCCTATGGCTGGTGGGTGTCTAACGGGGTTCTCTGAGGAGGGGAGGGGTTCCGCAGCTATCGGGGCTGTTACGGGTTGGGGAAGATATGGTCCAATGGGGAGGTGTGTTCCATCAGTGAGGAGGGAGTGGTGCCTTGTGCCCGTTCCCCTCTCAACACACCCCCCACAGGTAGGTTGTGGGTTGAGGCTCAGGAGAACCCAGGCCTTGGTCTGGTGCTGCTGAACATGAGGTCAGTTGTCAATAAATCACCTACCATCTGGGAGTCAATCCCAGAGTGGGACGCCGACCTCATGTGTATTACAGAGACCTGGCTGGATAATGAATCGGGTCCTATTTTGGCCAATCTTGTTCCATCTGGGTTCTCTGTGCAGCATCAGTCTCGGTTGGAGGGACTGGGGGGGCGGAGGTAGCCATTGTTATCAAGGATGCATTGTCTTTTAGGAGATATCTGGTGCAGGCTCCATCAGGTGTTGAGTGTCTCCATCTTGTGTTGGATTTTGCTGGGGACAGATTAGGGGTGCTGCTGGTGTACCGTGCTCTTGCTGATCTGGTGACAGATGTGATCCTCCAGACCCCTAGATTACTGGTCCTTACGGGACTTTAATATCCACACTGACACCGATCTTGGAGGAGCAAGGCATGAGTTCATGGCCTCCATGACAACCAGGGGCCTGTCCCAAATCATCTGTGGCCCCACACATGAGGAGGGACATACACTGGATTTGGTTTACTGCACCGGCCTTGAGGCGGTGGGTCAGTTAGTAGAAGTTAACAGGGTAGAGCCTTTGTCATGGTCTGACCATTACCTCTTTAAGGCATGCATCCTGGTGCATGATAGCCCCTGACAGGGTGCAGGACCTATGGAACCGGATCGGTTCCGGAATGCTCTGGGGGAGCTTCCCCTGGACCTTGACACCCGCTCTGTCGATGATCTCGTAGCCTT
>QEPC01000864.1:2570403-2585650 GCA_003113815.1 Sphenodon punctatus
ATCCCCTCCACAAGTGGGGCCATCGCCTCAGCTGCTCTACCCACCAACATCACCTCTGTCTTATCAGGGTTCACCCTCAGTCTGCCCAGCCTCATTCAGTCGCTCACTGCTGTCAGACACCGGGAAAGCACCGAGACTGCAGGACCTGGGTCTGCTGAAAAAGAGAGGTATAGCTGGGTGTCATCAGCATGCTGGTGACAACGCACACCAAACTGTCTCACAACCTCACCCAGGGGTTGTATGTAAATATTAAACAACAATGGAGACAGAATGGAACCTTGTGGTATGCCACAAGTGAGATCCCGGGGGCTCGATGTTTCTTCCCCCAGTACCACCCGCTGGCTTCTCCCTGAGAGGAATGAGCAGAACCATCATAGGACAGTCTCTCTGACCCCCTCCACCCCCAGGGCCCGCAGCCACCTCAACAGCAACCCATGGTCAACTGTATCAAATGCTGCTGAGAGATTCAACAGGACAAGTAATGTTGAATATCTCAAATCCATCTCTCGGCGGAGGTCGTCCACCAAGGTCACCAACACAGTCTTGGTGCCATATCCTGGTCGAAATCCTGATTGAAAAGGATCCAGGAAACCGATGCCATCCAGATGGCATTGGAGTTGCTGGACCACCACCCGTTCAATAACCTTCCCTAAAAAGGGGAGGTTAGAGACAGGCCGATAGCTAGTGAGTGCATCAACATTCAAAGATGATTTCTTAAGCAGGGGCCGCACCACCACCTCCTTTAGGCAGCCTGCTGTCGCTAAGGGAGGCATTGATCACACCCATCAGCACTGGCCCAAACATATCCCTTGTGGCTTTCACCAACCAGGACAGACAAGGATCTAATTCACAAAAGGTGGCCCTAAGAGACCCCAGCGCCCCCTTGGCATCGGCTGGCATCACTTCCTGAAACTGATCCCACAAAAATGGACCAGACAAGAGTCAATAACCCCGTTTTCCCTCTTCTGCATCAATCCCAACCCCGAAATCATGCTGTATCCGAGTGATCTTATCTGTGAAGTAGTTCACAAATTCCTCACAATGGGCTTGGGAATCCTCCCCCTCCAGGCGGAGGGAGGTCCGACTGACCAGCCCCCTCACCACCCAGAAGAACTCTACTGGACGCGAATTCGCAGCAGCTATGAGGGTGACAAAGAATTCCTTCTTTGCCATCCTCATGACCACAGCATAAGACCGCAAATGGGCCCAATGCCATAGCCGATTGGATTCAGGATGAGAGCGGCACCAGTGGCACTCTAGATGCCACCCCTCCCGCTTCATACACCTCAGCCCCTCAGAAAACCAAGGGGTCCTATGGTGGCGAAGCGGTGACAGCAGATGCTTGGGAGCCACCCGATCGATGGTCTCCTCCAGCAAGGCATTCCAAGCTAGGATGAGATCCTCAGCTGAGCAAACATCAAGGTCTAAAGGACACTTCCCCCAGGCTTCTTGGAACCTCTGTGGTTCAATCAACCTCCAGGGGCAGACCAACCTAATGCCCCCCTCCCTTTCTGGGAGCTGTAAAGCGCTAGGAGTCTGGCCTGCAGGAGGTAATGATCCATCCATGACAAGGGCATAGAACTAACTTCACCCACCACCGGATCACCCGCCTCAAGGCCGGAGCAGAACACCAAGCCCCCCTATGCACGAGCATATGCCCTCCCTCGTGCGTAGGACTCCTAACCATCTGAGACAGGCCCATGGTTGCCATGGTGGCCATGAACTCATGCTCCGCACCCAAAAGACCAACATCGGCATGAATGTTGAGATCCCCCAGGACCAAAGCCCTTGGGTAACACAACACCACCTCCGACACTAGGTCTGCTAGATGGAGAGGGAAGCTGCTGGGCAAGAAGGATCACGGTACACCAGCAGCACTCCAATTCTGTCTCTGGCCAACTCAAACACAAGATGGAGGGCCTCGATCCCTGGAATCGACTGCACCGGATACCTCGTAGCAGTCCAAGACTTCTTAAAAACCATAGCAACAGCAACACCTCCCACCCCCCATCCTCCATGCCTGGGCTGGTGTTTCACAGAGTACCCTGCCGGAACGAGGTCTGCCAAAATCGGACCCGCCTCCCTGTCCAGCCAGCTTTCCGTGAAACATGCAAGATCCGCGGCCTGATCCAGGATTAAATCCCGGATCACTGATGACTTATTGACCACAGATCTCACGTTCAACAACAGAACTCCCAGCCTAAGGGGCCTCAGACGTTGATCCATAATGCCCCCACACCCGAGGGGGAAATGACCCTAGGGACAGGCACCAAACATCTCGGCCCCCGGGTCTGTCTTATTGACCGCCCTGCCGACCATATCTTCCCTGCCCCACAATGACCCCTATGGCTGCTTCCCTCCCCCCCCCATACACTCTTGTCTAGTCTCCCAGCCGCAGTTCAGACTCTAGGGGAGACCCTCCCCCCTCCGTCCCCACCCCCTACTAAACTATCCCAACAGTCCCTACCACATGCTGCCACCATGAGGTCCCATGAGGTCCCATGAGGTCCCATCCAGGACAAAGCTCCCCCCCCCTCCAAGACATCTAGTATTGGCCACTACTGGACACACTTTACAGGGCTAGCTGGGCCAGAGGTCTGACCCTCCATGGCAGCTCTTCTATTCTCATTTTTGATCCTTTATTTTTGGTGACCTTTACCCCTTTGTAGAGCAGAAACGGTTACCTAATTTGGTACCCGAGGGCAATGCGTGCATTATTGAGTACCGTGTTGGGTATTAAAGGGGTTCCCTGGGTGATTACCAATCAGGAACCAGGTACCTCTCCCCCATATTAGTAATTTCTGGTAACAATTTTTTTATTTTTTATCTTTCGGTTACTGACCGGCAAATCAGAACAGAAAACTGAAATATCGGGACACTGGGTACCTGAATCGGGTCGAAATCAGGTTCTAATCTGTACCTGAATTTTTGAGTCAGTTTGGGTACTGGAAATTCAATGGGTAGACTTGTTTTTGTGGGTGGGCACTTGTATCACCTCTGCCTCTTTCCTAACTCCTCGGGGGCCTCATCCAGTTTCTCAGCAGGGGGCCACAGAAGTGCAGTACTTAGAACAACGGAGCATTGATCTTCCTGGAGACTTCTAGGCCGTGATCCACTTACTGAGGAGTTACCCCACTGAAGCCCTATGGGATTAGCCCAAGCTAGGCAGTTAATGGATTGCAAACTCGTGTATTACCACTTCTACTGCTAATAGCATTGTTTCCTTCCCTGTGCTTATCCATCATATCTGTCCCTTCCTCCCGGCCTTGCTTCAGCTGTCTCACAAGGTTACCTGTTCCTCAGATTAATGATCCTGCATGAAAGGAAGAAGCTGCACTTGATATTCTGACAGAACCTTTCCGCCTCAATTCTTCAATTTACGCCAATAACCCCGCAGAGGGGGCATGTCGTCTTCTTGATCCCCCTGCCAACGTGTTATATATTGTCTGAGCAGTTGCAGATTGTGCCCAACAAAGAGAAACAGAGGAAGAGGAAGACAGATGAACAAGTCAAGTGGCCCTTTAATAATGGTCTTCATTTCTTGCTCTACCATCTCCTTTCTGCTACCAGTGACAAATGTCAGTCATGTATACAACTGAAATAGGTAGGAGGTAGTTTTGAAATAAGAAGCTATATTCCTACTAGCAAGTAGTTTTCCTTTCTCAGGAAATGGGATCGATTTCTCGACCATATCCCAATAGATACAATTTCTTCATTCTCAAAATACCATGAGATACCATTGGCATTTACCATCTTTCCATTTACTGCATATCGTTACCGTTCATTACCGTTAACCGCATTGTTGAGCGTATCATTTTACCAATGCACGTGCGGCGGCACCTGTCGGATGGCCACAATGAAATCCCAAGCGGGATCCACATGGGATCCACACAGGATCCACCTGGGTTCTACGTGGCAAAAGGTGCCTTCAGTGGACATGCGAGCAGTTGATGCTCATGTGCCCATGTGTAGGTTGTGCGCAGCACACACAGGGCATGGGATTGGCCCCACTGTCTTGATCGACATTTCCTTTCCCAATAGAATGATAATGGGCTTGCCCTTTTTCTTTTTGCTACTTTTCTGTCAATTTCAAATCCCGAGCGGTAACACTGACCCAACACCACATTTCTTTTATCTTCTCTAGTCTGCACTCCATTTTCCCTTTGTACTTCCTTGTTGTTCATTGGCGGGTATGCAGATTCCTTTACTAATCTACAACCAGTTGAAGACTGGTCAAAGCAAAGAGAACAAGCTCCACCGACCAGCGGGCCAAGGACTGGTGAGGTTGCAGTTCATCTGCATACGCTCCCAGCATCCTCGGCTGTCATCGCTCGAGGACACCACGACTCTCCTGGGGCTTGGCCTTCCTGCCGCCCCAAGCTCCACCGACCAGCGGGCCGAAAAGCGCGCGCCTAAAGGCGCGCGCCTTACAGGTACTTTTCTCCATTTCTTTTCTACTGTACTTCCCCCTCCTATCTTACTCACTAACATGTCTGCCCTATTTTCTCGCCTTTTCTTTCCCTCCTCTCCTTCTCCTCTTCCTGTCCATCTTTTTCTTCCTCTACTTTTCTCCTCCCAGCTTCTTCCTCCCCCCAACCGATCACCACTCTCTAACCTCCCCCATACATCCTTTGCTCCCTTGGCTACTTTCTCTCATTGCTCCCCTTCCACTCCTGTCTCTAGCCTTCCTCGATGCTCCCCTTCTCCCAATCTTATCCCTATTCCTCCTGTCTCTAGCCTACCACGACGCTCCCCTTCTCCCAATCTTATCCCTATTCCTTGCCTCCCCCCTCATCAACTACCATTTTTCTGCTCCCTCTGGAACTGTCGCTCATCTATCAGTAAAGCTCCCTATATCCATGATCTTTTCCTCTCTCGCTCCCTCCAGCTCCTTGCCCTTACTGAAACTTGGATCACTCCCTCGGACTCTGTCACGCCTGCTACCCTCTCCTGTGGGGGTCTCTCCTTCTCTCACCAACCCCGCCCTGAAGGACGGGGTGGTGGGGTGGGCCTCCTTCTTGCTAAATCCTGTCAGTTCCAACCAATTTCTCCTCCCCCCTCTCTCTCCTTCCATACCTTTGAGGCTCACTCCGTGCGCCTCTACTCCCCCCTCCATCTACGTGTTGCTGTCATCTACCGTCCCCCTGGTCCTCTCTCTTCCTTTCTTTCTGACTTTGAGTCCTGGCTCACTTTCTTCCTCTCTGTTGATATCCCCACTCTCATCCTTGGTGACTTCAACATTCATGTTGATGACCCATCTCAGCCCTCAGTCTCTCGCTTCCTCTCCCTAGCCTCCTCCTTCAACCTCCACCTTTGGACCAACTCCCCCACCCATACTAATGGCCATTCTCTTGATCTTGTCCTCTCTAGAAACTGCTCTGTCGCTGATCTCTCCTTCGATCCTCATCCTATATCAGACCACTTCCTTGCCTCTTTCAACATTTCCCACTGTCCCCCCTCCTCTTCCCCTTCTCTACGCCCCTTCCGTGACCTTCAAGCTATTGATCCCCTGGACTTTGCCTCCTCTCTCTCTCCCCTTCTTCCTACAGTCTTCTCTTCCTCCTCCCCTGACTCCGCTGTCTCTGCTCTCAACGCCTCTCTCTCCTCCACACTTGACTCCCATGCCCCTCTCTCTTCCCGCCCTGCCTTCTCCCACAACCCCCGTCCTTGGCTCACCCCTAGTATCCGCCACCTCCGTTCTTGCACTCGTGCTGCTGAACGACTCTGGCGCAAATCCCATTCTCACGCTGACTTCCTTCACTTCAAATTCTGTCTCTCCACCCTTACTTCTGCTATCTCCCTTGCTAGACAACACTACTATGCCTCCCGCATTGAGTCCTGTTCTCGGGACCCTCGCCGCCTGTTCTCTACCTTTGACTCCCTCCTCAAGCCTCCCTGTCCTCCCCCTCCTTCTTCCCTTTCTGCTCAGGATCTTGCCTCCTTCTTCACCTCCAAGATAGACAAGATCCGCCTCGACATCGCTTCCCACTCCTCTCTTCCCACTCCCACCCCTCTCCCTCCTCCCCCTCCTTCTCTCATGTCCTCCTTCTCCCCTGCCTCCCTTAAGGAAATCTCCTCTCTGCTCTCCTCCTCCAACCCTTCCACTTGCCCCCTTGATCCCATTCCTTCCCGCCTCCTCACCTCCATTACTCCCACTGTCGCCCCTTCCTTCCTGCACATCATCAACCTCTCCCTCTCTACTGGCTCTTTCCCTTCTGCCTTCAAACATGCCACAGTCTCTCCTATTCTCAAAAAGTCCACTCTTGACCCCTCTGACCCTTCTAGCTATCGTCCTGTCTCACTCCTTCCTTTTGCTTCCAAGCTGCTTGAACGTGTTGTCTACTCCCGCTGCCTTGACTTCCTATCCTCCAACTCCTCCCTTGACCCCCTCCAATCTGGCTTCCGCCCCCTTCATTCTACTGAAACTGCTCTCGCTAAGATCACCAACGATCTTCTGGTGGCTAAATCTAAACGTCTCTATTCCATTCTTGTCCTCCTTGATCTCTCTGCTGCCTTCGATACTGTTGACCACTCACTCTTGCTGGATTCCCTTCACTCCCTTGGCTTTTGTGGCTCTGTCCATAACTGGTTCTCCTCCTACCTCTCTGACCGCTCCTTTAATGTGTCTCTCTCCAACTCCGCCTCCTCCTCCTTCCCCCTCTCAGTTGGTGTTCCTCAAGGCTCTGTTCTTGGCCCTCTCCTCTTCTCGATCTATACCTCATCCTTAGGCAAACTCATTGCCTCCCATGGCTTCCAATACCACCTCTATGCTGATGACACTCAACTCTATCTCTCTACTCCCTCTCTCTCTCCCTCTGTTCAAGCTCGTCTCATCAACTGTCTCTCTGACATCTCTACCTGGATGTCTCAACGTCAACTCAAACTCAACATGGCTAAAACTGAACTCCTTATCTTCCCCCCTCATCCTTCCTCTCCTTCCTCACTGTCAATAACTATTGATGGAGTCACCATCCTGCCTGTCCCCCAAGCCCGTAGCCTAGGCTTCATCTTTGACTCAGCCCTTTCTTTTAAACCCTACATTGACTCTGTTGCTAAATCCTGTCGCTTCTCCCTCCATAACATTGCTAAGATTCGCCCTTTTCTCTCTGTCTCGTCTGCCAAAACTCTTGTTCATGCTCTGGTCATCTCTCGCCTCGATTACTGTAACCTCCTTCTCACTGGCCTTCCCCGGTCTCACCTTTCTCCCCTCATCTCTGTCCAAAACTCTGCTGCCAGGGTCATCTACCTCGCCAGTCGCTTCGACCATGTGCAGCCCCTCCTCTCTTCGCTTCACTGGCTTCCCCTTCCTGAACGAATCCTGCACAAGCTCCTAGTCTTCACCTATAAAGCTCTTCACAACCTTGCTCCCCCCTACCTCTCTGCACTTATCGCCCTCCATACTCCAGCCCGTGCACTTCGCTCCTCCTCTGTCCCTTCTCTCACCCTTCCACGCCTTCCCTGCTCCCCTAAGCGCCTTCGTCCCTTCTCACTTGCTGCCCCCCATGCCTGGAACTCCCTCCCTGTCCACATCCGCCTTGCCCCCTCCCTTCATACCTTCAAATCTCTCCTTAAAACTCACCTCTTTCGCTCTGCTCTGTCTGACTCTTTATCCTGCTGAGCCACTATTCCTATACCTATGATCGGTTTACCCTTATCCTTGCAACATGGACCTGCCTGCTGTCATTCTCATCGTAACCAAGCCAAGTACGTGCACTTGAGACCTCGCATCTTCATGAATGTTAGACCCCTTGTCTCTCCCTCTGTTCCCCTTCCTAAGTCTCTCCCCCAGCTCCTGTCTCTCAGATTGTAAGCCCTAGGGGCAGGGACCGTGTCTATTTTATTACTTTGTAAAGTGCCAGGTACACTGCTGGCGCTATATAAATGTTTGTTAATAATAATAATAATAATAACTTACAACAACAATTCTGATTGGAGGCACTGGAATGGAGGCCCTGTTTTTAAAAAAAACTGTGTTTGGGCAGGCGGGGGGGGAGGTTAAGGGGTGGGTGATTTTCACAGTGATTACCTCAGAAACACAGACACAATGGGTAATTTCAGACGTTACGAGACCACGGTCAACCACAGTGAATCCCCTGCGGTGGCCATTTGGCTCATAACGTCTGTTGTGCGTTCCACCAGATGTTCACCCCAGTGAGCCTCTGGCGGGAATCACAATGACCACGATTCTGTACTGTGAACATGGTGGCCATGATCCGGGATCAGCCGAAAGTAACCTTCAGCTGGCCCAGATCGTGGTCCGGACCACGGGACGGGATCGGGCGCAGCGACCGGATTGGTCGCTGAGCCTGCTTGTCTCCTGGAGGGCTGTGTGACCGCACATCGCTCCCTCCCTGATCCCCCTCCAGAATCAGGTTGGCAGGTCAGACCCACCCCCGGGCCCGTCACATCTGAAATTACCCAATGAGACAGAAACCAGGAAGTAAATTGGTAATCCGGTAAGGAGTAAATGAATGGTATGCGGTATGCAGTGAATGGTTAATGGAAAGTTGGTAAATCGGGGCAGTATCTCGTAAATCGGGGCAGCAAGAACTGAGAATTTGTATTGGTATCAGGAAAAGGTTTGGAAATCAATCCCAGTTCCTGAGATGGTGAAATGACCTCCAATTCCATCAGATGTGGCTGTCACCAGAGGCCTTGGGGCTGTCAGCCTCTACGTGTCTGGGATAACAACCCATATGTCAGCTAGCTGAGACGATGTGGGGGTTGCTTTACGCTGCTGTTGTTTGACAGTGGTTTTGCGGTTCAGAAGTCAGCTGGAGGCAGAAATCATTTCCTTGTTCTGGAGGAGAAAGGAATCCATTAGCGTCCCCAGCTCCGGTCAGAAGGGCAGTCACTTGGGAGGTGGGCTGCACATCCAGCTCTGCCGGGAGTGGGGAACCTGCTGCACTGCAGTCACAAGAGAAACCAATAGTTGTGTGTCCCTGCTAAGGTTGTGCAATTCGTTTTCATTTTTCTAAATTACGAAAACGAAAGATGCCCCATTAGTTTGAGCAACTAAAATACAATAACAGATGGATAAACCATTTGCTTTCACGCGTTTTCATTTTTAAAATAAAATTTTTAAAAAACCCTGCACACACGCAAAATAGCAGGCGGAGCCATTCTACGCCTGCGCACCGTTTCCCAATATGGTGCCATCCATGTCACCACCATTTTGGAAAAGGGAAGCCAGTCTGCGCATGGGCTGCCCTTGTCCAAAATGGTGACAACGCTGCAGCGCCATTTTGGGCAAGGGCGCACATGCGCAAATGGCCTCAGTGACCATTGCGCGTGCACGGTGATTTATTTTTAAATTTAAAAAAAAAAAAAAAATCAAAAAATCTTTGTGCATTGATTTATTTATTTTTGTTTAAAAAATAAATAAATAAAATAAATTGAAAACACAAAACAAAAATGGTGTGGTCATTTATGAAAACCCCTAAAAATGAAGAGGGTTTTTAAAAACGAAAACGAAAATGGTTGAGTTGCCTTCTACTCCCCTCCCCACCCTTCTGAAACTAGAATGGTTATCAGTGCAGACATCACATTCCAGGGCTGCCAGCTAGTTCCGTTGGGCCGAAACTTCTTTCATGTTTACCCCCTGAACCCTGGTTTCAAGTTTAATTCCGTTTCCCCTTGGATATCCGGTTAAAATCTTCTGGAAGCAGCATTTCTCTGTCCGGAAGTGAATTGGAAATGACAAAATGCAGAAAAAAGTAATAAATTGGTTGTACAAAAATCATTTCCAGGGTATTTCTTGGCATTTCTGTTAACTGGTTAATCGGGAAGTATTTTTGTTCATTCAGTGGCCCATTTAGCGCATGCACAGAGCATTTTAAGTTTCTCCAAAATTTGGCAATAAAATTGTGGAACTTGTTACTGGAAGATGTTGTCCAGGCCAGTAGAGTAACCGGCTTCAAAAAGGGACTGGATGCATTTTTGAAAGCCAGGTCCATTATGGGCTACTAGTTGGGTTGGTCAGGAGTACAAGATGTTTGACTCTCAGGAGCTGGGGGAGAATGGCAGGAAATTGATTACTCCATTGTAATTAGGGCTGTAGCAGAAAGTCACAGCGGTAGCGATTTCCGCCGGAAACAGCGTTTCCGCAACTAGTGGTACGGCGTGGCAGAGGCTTTCATTCCGCTAGTTTCATTCCGCTACTTCTGCAGTTCCGCTAATTTCATTCCGCTACTTTCACAGGCTTCACAAATAGCGGAAACATGCCATTTTCGCTACTTACGCCATTCTGCCAGCGCCACGAAATAGCGGAACAGCGGTTTTCTGACAGTGTCCGACAATTCTGCAATTTTTCCGATAGTTTCTGAATTTGAAGAATGCCGGCGGAATTAGTGGAATGTCGGCAGAAAAGTCACGGTGTGGCGCAGGCAATTCCGAAATGGCAGAATGGAATTGCGGCGTGGTAAAAGCTGCTGCCGCTTCATGCCCTAATTGTAATCTGCTGTGTACTCCCCCGAGGCAACTGAAGCTGGCCACCATCAGAGACAGGATGCTGGGCTGGATGGATCATTGGTCTGACCCAGTCAATGGCACTGTGGTATGTGAGTAATACTCATATTTTAAGTTACCAGTTCGGGTATCTGAATTAGTGCCCAAATACCCTTTGAGTACTTGAAAAACTGAAATTTTGGTTTCCAGTTTTTCAAGTATCTGAACTGATCTAAAAAAGCAAAATAATACCTGAGAATGTTTCTTGAAATCTGGGACTGGAAGTAAAAAAATCGAGATGAAAATGGTACTTTTGCACCCTGGTTTGTCGGTATTTTGACATTTAGGTATTTTGGGTAGCTGATCGAACACCGGATCAGGTGCCTGAACTTCTTGGTTCAATTCGAGTCCTGGAAATTCAATGGGTGTACCTGTTTCTGCATGTACTCTGTTCATCTCTGGTGGTGTGCCATTAGATAGCTGTAATTTTGGTTATTGACTGCCATTATGGAGTCAGGTATCCATTTCAGTTCTCGCAATCTCCCCTCCAAATATTTTTATCAGATTCGTTCATGGCTCCAGAACCTGCGATCGGAATTTGATCAGATTCATTCACAGCTCCAAATCCGGCTCCAAAACCTTGTGGTTCTGTACCAGCAGGAAAGGTTTCGGTTCAAAGTCCCACGTACATAGCTGATTTAGGCAATTTACAGCGGCTATGGTCATAATCTCCAATTGTCTCCCCAGCAGCATCCATCAGCAACTGAACCATGGGGTTGTGACTCTCCCTTTGGAAACCAACCAACCAGGAGGAATTCCAGCAGGGAGTTGGAAGGAACCCACTCTCTGATTGGTAGTCCCCCCCACCCCCCATCTCCATACTGTTTTCTGTTTTCAATGGTTTTTAGAAGGACACTGGATGTTTGGCTGCTGGATGGGTCTTTTTGTTTGGGATGGGATTTCACCATTTCTCTCTCAACGACACTGCTTTGAGCTGGCTCTGATTGGCCTCACCTAGAGCCTACCTGGAGGTAACAAAGAGCAGTTTTAGTGTAGGAGTTAAGTAGCCCTTGCGGTCTAGGCCAAATTGTGTGCTAAAGTTTGGTCCCACACATTTGTGGCAGAATGACCTGGAGTGGGGAGGAGTCAAGGGTACATACACACCAAATACCCTGAACCCAGACTGGCTGAGGGGGGGCAGACCTGCATGATCTGATGCCAAAGCTTCTAGGGAGAGCTGAAAAGGAGGTGTTGGAGTTGGAACTTGGGGAGAGCAGACTCACTAAGCCTTGTCCTGTGCTCTTCTCCCAGGTCGGTTGAGGAGAGTTTTCTTGGAATCCATGAGAAAGTATGACGGAGTTTTTAAGTGCACTGGGTCTTCCATGAGCCCTGTGCAAGGAGGGGTCCCATCAGGGTCTCTGAGTGAACTGCCCGGCAATGGGCCCTTTGCAAGGAGGGGAATTTGAATAGAGGTCTCCAGTTTCTAAGGACACCGCTGCCGGTAAGTCTGACAGCTCATTTTGGAGAATGTCATTGAACCCAGCACAACTGACTCAGCTTGTGAATGCAAGCCCCAAACCACCCAGATTTTGGCTAATTCTCCTCTGTAGTAAAGCCAGGGCCAGGAGATCAGTCAGTTACATCACTGAGACTAAACAACCTGTTGACTTCCTTATTTATTTTTTAAAACAAAATCATTATTAGGAGAAACTATTTCCTCCCAAACTTGAAGCGATAAAGACCCAAGCAGCTCCTCACTGCATAATCTCCCAGGCCCACTTCTGCAGAGGGTGATAAAAAAAAGAGAATAAACTACCTAGGACTTGTTGCGGCCCCGCTGACACTCTGCACAGATAGGAGCTTAATTATTTCCTCTCGGTGTGGCTGGAGGCTTGGAACTACACGGGCAGCGATTGGAAGGCCCTCCTTGTCGTCGTAACAAAAGAAAGGGCTTTAGGATTATTGTCTGTCTCGTTCCTGGAGAATAACACTGTTGAGCAATTAAGGGAAAGGGATTTCATCTCAATTCTCCGAGTTAATGAAAAGGGGAGCTATGCGTCTGCGAAGGGGGGCACTTGAAAATGTAGAGGATACTATACTTTATCACAGGGAGAGTGTCTGAATGACAAAGCTCTTTGTGTAATATTATGATAGGACTGCAAGCTGAGGAGGAAGCACGCACAGACACACACACACACACGAAGGCACAAAGCAGACATTGACAAACAGCAAGATGAATTCTTCTCTTTGCAGAGGTCGCTGCTCGCTCCCCACTGCACCCTCGGCATTCTATTTGCAAAAATGGGCAGGCATACCCGTCAAATTTCCAGAACCCAAATCAATTTTAAAATATCCTACCCGATTTTGACCTGATTCAGGTACTCAGAGTCCTGGAATGTCGACTTCAGGTCCTGACTTTTCAGTCTTCTGTACCTATATTTAAATATATTTTCAATCAGTAACCAGAAAATGGGTAAATTGGTACCAGAAATTACCGATTTTCCGGTATCCAGGAATCCAATTGGTGATCGGATAACCCACTGAATACACAAGATGACAGACACTTGAAAATGTGAGTATTATCGACAGGTACAAAATTAAGTACCTGTTTGGCTCTGCTCTGGGTTCAGTCCATGAAGGATAGACATGTACCGTTGCTTGGAGAATCTGGTTTTGACTAGAGCTAAAGTGGGTATCGAATCTATATCCGTGAGGAATACCCACGTTTTCAAGGGTTGTGTCATGTACCCAACAGGATACCCAAGTATCTGTTTAATCTTTACCAATTGGTAAGGTGCTATGGGAAAAGAGCAAAAATTGGGACAGGAATTCAAAAAATTGGTACCGGAAGTCAGTATCCCAGGACCAGACGTTGGTAAAGCAGGACTTCGGGTAACCTGTTGGTCACTAATTGGGTACCGATTAGTACACAACAGGTTCTTCATGCCACGTACTGCAAATTTCCCGGGAATAGCTGTTTTTTTGGGGAGTACTAGGGCTGAAAATGAGAATGCAAAGCATTTTTGTGAGCTGTCGTGAGATTCCCACAGCCTTCAGTGAGATCTTGCTATGATTTTCAAGAATTTTGTGAGATTTCCCCCAAATCTCCCAAACGACCCGTGCATGTGAAAAATGGCCACCATGGCCATTCTGCGCATGCGCGGCCCCCACCGGCCCATTTAGTGCACACACAGAACTTTTCATGAAGTTTCTCAAAAATTTGGCATTATTCTAAAAATCTCCCCAATGCTTTGTGCATGTGCAAAATGGACACCTCAGCCATTCTGCGCATCTCCCATTCCCGGCTGCCATTTTGCACATGCACAGAACACCACCAGGGAGGTTGACACGGCACTCAAGAATCTTGCTGAGAAAGGTGGCGAGAATGCTGATTCTCGCTAGATTCTCAACTCATAGACTCCTGCTGAGAAGCCATTCTAGACAAGGTTCTCAAAGGGGTTGAAATCTTGTGTTACCCCTAGTCGGTGCTAGATTATCCTCTAGTTCTTTTTTAAAAATAAATATTTTTTATAAAATTATATACACATACACCAAACCCACAAATACAAACATATAACCATATAAACCCTTATAACCATAGTGCATGACACCAAGTTCATCACCATCTGATTATCCTCTAGTTCTGAACCAGAGTTTCCAGGTTCTGGGGCAAGCTCTGATTTCTCAAGGTCAGCAAAGGGCTCCTCTGATAACCTGGTGAAATTGGGGCGTCTGGGGGTTGTAGTGGGCAGTCGTATCAGAAAGTAAGCAGGCCATAAGGATTTCCCTATGCCATTTCTGATTTCCCTGTCATCAGGTGTTGGTGCACTCTGATCAGTTGCACTCTCTCTACCTGGGGCAATGTTATTCTAAGCTCTGTTCCTTGTTGCATGGATTTTCTGCATGGGCAGTAGGGTGTGGCAAATCGTCCACTGATGCAGTGGGCTAGATAATCCCTGACATCCCTTCTGACCCTGGCACCATGTCTCTATGTGACCACTCTAGGTCTGGTTTGAAACCGCTGTTCTGTTTTCGCAGAACAGTCCCACGAAAACGGAATGATTGTCAGAATTTCGGTCGGAATTCCAATCCAAATAACTTTTTGACCACAAAAAACAGCAGCCACCATTTTGGTGTAGGGCAGTGACTATTTGGATCCTGTGACAAATTGTGGACAAGTTTTCTAAAAAAAAATTTGAGCAGTCCAATTGGAATTCAGATCGGAATTTTGTCCAGTCCAAATTCCTATCAGACTACAGTTCTGTCAAAAATGGGAAACCGAGCAGATTCAGCATTTGGTCATCCCATGGAATCATAGGGTGATTTCAGACGTTACACGGTCCCGATTCACCACAGTGGATTCCCGGTGGGGGTGAACTGAGCAACCACCCCCCTGTGGTCAAAAAAAGCCCTGCACAGACGTTACGGGACCAGGACCACGGCAGGGAATCGGGCCGCCAGATCACGACCCGGGGCAGTGCAACAGAAGTTACGCCGATCCTGGACCGCACCATGGTCAAAGCACCTGGAAGGCACCGGGGCGGCTCGTGCCCTTTAAATCTCCCTCCCCGGCCTGTGTTGTTGCTCGTTGCCTGGTAGTGATGCTGCATGCTTTGTCCCCAGCTGGGAACCATGGGTGATTTCAGACGTTATGAGACCATGGGTGATTTCGGCCACATTGCCCTCCATACTCCAGCCCATGCACTTCGCTCCTCCTCTGTCCCTTCTCTCACCCTTCCACGCCTTCCCTGCTCCCCTAAGCGCCTTCGTCCCTTCTCACTTGCTGCCCCCCATGCCTGGA
>QEPC01000864.1:2586912-2645145 GCA_003113815.1 Sphenodon punctatus
TCATCATCATCATCATCATCATCATCATCATCATCAAATTATTTATTATCAACATTTGATAACCCGCCCCCTCCTGCCAAGGCAGTTCGGGGCGGTGTACAAGAAAATATAAAAATAAATACAAATGTGATAAAAACAGATGAAAAAATATACAAAATACAGCAGTCACAAAAAAACCCTCCCCAACGCAAGCCACCCCCTACCCATCTCCCTGGCAGAATAACCAGGTTTTGCATTGATGCCTGAAAGAGAGGAGATCCGGGGACAAACGGACCCCTGCCGGGAGGGAGCTCCACAAACGAGGCGCCACGGCTGAGAATGCCCTCTCCAATGTGCCCCCCCCCCGCAGAACATGGAGGACCTTCACAAGGGCACGCCTGACCGACTGCAGAGGCCGCTCCAAGACTCGGAGGGCGAGGCGGTCCCACAGGCAGGTGGGGCCAAGGCCAAGTAGGGCTTTATAGGTGGGCACCAACACCTTGAATTGGGCCCAGAAGGCTATAGGCAGCCAGTGCAGCAAACACAACACCAGTGTTATGTGCTTCTGGTGACCCATCCCCATAAGGAGATGGGCCACCCCATTCTGCACCAGCTGCAGCCTCTGAACCGTCACCAAGGGTAGCCCCATGTAGAGCGCATTGCAGTAATCAAGCCACCTGTTGTCTTTCAGTGGAGTCTCAGACTGTGTAAGATCTTTAGGGAAAAGTACTATACATAGGAACAAAAAAATACCCAGAAGCACAACTGGCAAGGCAGGGGCACTGCAGAGAAGGACCTAGGCAGTTCTGGTTGTTCCTAAAAGGAACTTGAGTCAGCAACGTGACACTGTTGCTAAAAAGGTCATTGTCATTTTGTGCTGCATTAACAGGTGCATTGTATGCGAGACACCAAAGGCAGCGATGCTGCTTTGCTCAGTGTTGGTGAGACCTCACTTGGGAAATAGTGTTCAGTCTTGGGTGGGGCTGAAATGAGATCTCGTAGATTGAGACGATCTAGTTGAGAATGAGGTTCTCAACGACATTTTTTCCACTCAAGAATCTCATGCGAATCGGCAGTTCTCATGGCCATTCCCGTGAGATTAGCCACTGCGCATGTGAAAAATGTCCACCTCGGTGGTTCTGCGCATGCCCAATCATTTTCCAAGATGACATGGGCGGCGGCGGCACCATTTTGGAAAAGGGCCGCTGGTTCTAGGCATGTGCAGACCAGCTGCCTTTTCCCAAAATGGTGTCAGCGCGGGCCACATGATCTTGGAAAAAGGATGTGCATGCGCAGAATGACCCCGGTGGCCATTTCGCAAACATGTTGTGGCTTTTTTAATTTTTCAAGAATCTCACGGGATTCTCGAACCCTTCGCTAGAACATCCCGAGATCTTGCAAATGGTTCTTGATTCTCATGAGATTCTCACGAAAATAAAACCCCATACTTGTTTCAGCCCGGGTTTTGGGCACCGCACTTTGAGAAGGATGCCGACAAATTGGAGAAAATTCAGAGAGGAGAGAAACTAAAATGATGAAGGGGCTGGAGGAAAAGGTGTGCAAGGAGAAGGTGAAAGAACTTGGCACGTTTAGCCTAGCAAAAAGAAGGCTAAGAAGGCATGGGATGGCAGTTTTCAAATGTCTGAAAGCAGGTCACAAAAAAGATGGTTGGCAAACACATTCATTCTTCATCGTCATAGGAGATAGAACAGGAGAGAATTGACTTAAATTGTAGCAAGGTAGACTTTGGTTAGATATTAGGCAAAACTTCTGAACCGTAAGAACTGTTGGACACTGAAATCAGCTGCCCAGGGAGGTTGTGGAATCTCCCTCCTTGGATGTTTCCAAACCGCGTTGGCAGAGAATATCCTGCCTTGGAGCAGGGGGTTGGACTCGATGACCCGTGGTATCCCCTTCATCCCTATGATTCTACGACAGGAAAGCTGGAGTGAGAAGATAATTCTCTCCACTTCCTGGTGACGCGAGGCAGGCAGCCAATCAGAGGAGGGGAGGGCAAGGGGAGCCAAGGTTGGAGCAAGGGCCAATGGGGAGGCTGAAGAGTGTTGCTGAGTCAGTGCAGCAGAAAGCTCCAACTGGGGTGAGAGGGGTGAGTACAATTCATTTTCGTGGTTTTTTTTTAATAACTAAAACGAATGACACCCCCATTCATTTTAGTAATTAAAACTCAAAAATTGATTAATAAACCAATGTTTGTTTTCATCTGTTTTTATTTTTAAAATTAAAAAAATAACTGCTGGGGCTGTTCGGCGCATGTAAACCTTTACCCACAATCGGTCAGCACCATTTTGGGAAAAGGCGCGCAGGCACAGAATGATCCCGGCGGCCATTTTGCCCAAGCGCAGCGATTTTTAAATTCATTTTTAATGTTAAGATAATTTTTAAAATCACTGCACGTGCACAGTGATTTCTTTTTAAAAAAGTGATTTCTTAATAAAATGAATGAAAAAAACCAACAACCCCCAAACCAAAACCAAAACGGTAGGGTTGTTTATGGAAACCCCCTGAAAACAAAGGGTTTTTTTGTAAATGAAACTAAAACCCAAACCAAAAGCAAAGACGGTAGAAGTGCCTTCTGCACACCCCTAGCCTTGACCAGCCTAGAGAATGGCAGCACTGGTGCTAAGGAACCAGCCTCCCCTTCCCAAGGGCACTGCTGGTTCAAACCCTGATTCCTCAAACCAGGCCTTCCCCCGGGAAACAGCTTGAGACTGATTTATTAGCATTTTTACCCTGCCCTTTCCCAAAGGCTCAGAGCGGCCCCTCCAAAATATAAAATACAATTAAAACACTAAAATGCAATTCAACAAAAACACCCGCTCCAACCCCAACCCACAAACACCTCCCACCTAATCCCTATCCACACCCACCAAACGACTGACTAAAAGGAAAGGTTTTGCACAGCCTGTAAAAAAGCCCAGGCTCGGAATCAAACGGAGCTCTGGAGGAGGGACTTGTTAGACCCTGCCCATGCTTTGTTCAAGTTTTGATGTTTGGATCCATAGATGCAAACTTTGGAGGTGGGGGTGTGTGAAGGACTCCTGCCCCCCCCTGGGGAATCTCGAGGGGGCTGTGCCCCCCCCGGGGCAGTGGCTCAACCCCCCTGGCTTTTCAACCCCCGTCCCTCCCTCACTGGGTCCAACCCCTGCTGACTTTCTGCATAACACACTCAGTCATTCCCCTCCACTGTCACATAGATGTTTGGTTTGGCTCCTCCCCCCTGGGCTTGGCTCCTCCCCCAGAATATGCCCCTCCCCCCCGAAAATGGAAACGTTTACACCCTGGCTTCCCACCATGTAATGCAAAACATTGCATAAGCACCACTAACTAGGGCAAGTCGAACTGCTAGAGGGTAGCAGAAATGACCGTGGCTGTTGCCCTGGAGCAACTTACTCCTGGTTGGAGGAATCGCCCATCTGCTCCAAAATGCCATGCAAAGCAAACAAACACTCAGCAGCCTCCCGGTCTCTGCTCTGCTTTCAGTAGCAGCCCTGCCAGAGACAGCAAGCCGTGCCTGCTGAAGACTGTCTATCACATGCCAGATTGAGTTTCCATTAATAAATGGCTAATGGACTGAATAAACTGCATTATACAGATGGCTCGAAATGCCAGGAGTGCACATTTATGAGAGGCTGCTTCTGTCTCTGCCCTGGGGAAAAGGAATTGTAAACAGGCGGGTTGGATGATGTAAGTGGCCGCAGGAGCCAGCCCCCTAAGCAACACTCTACTTTCACTTGTTGCCATCAAGCACCACGTATATGATACAGTAGGGTTGGCATCCTTCTCCAAGGGTGTACGGAAGAAATGGATAGGCAGGAGAACTTTTGGCAAAATTTTGGTTCTCGGTTTTCTCGGTATCGGATCTCTGTCTACCAGTTCTCCTCTCGGTTCTCATTCTCTCGGTATCAGATTTTTAACATTGCGGTTTTCAACAGTGACTTCAATGGGGAAAACTGCAATGTTAAAAATCTGATTAAAAAAAATGTAATACTGCCGATATTGAGAAAGAACCGAGATATCAGATTAATCCGCTAGAGACATTATCGTGTACTGTCAGTTCTTGACAATACCGAAAGTCCCATCCCTAACAGGCAGTGGAGCTTCACCAAGGCCCTCGAGCCTCGGGGGAGGGGGGGGCACTCATATTCCCTGTTGCAATTGTGGCCCCGGACACTGGGAAGGGACTGGGGGGGCCCATTCTGTCTTCTGCACCAGAGTCTACTCTTGCCTAGCTACACTCCTTATCCCACAGAGATAACAATAGCCCCTCCAACAATTCACGCAGGTCCCCTTGGAATGGTTTTCTCCTCTTTGGTAACAGGGACGTTCTTTGGACCAGGAGCATAGTTACAGGCAGGTCAAGAGAGGCGAGTGGCCCACGATTTCAGGAAGGCCAGTCCCATTGGGACATCCAAATGTCCTGCTTTCATCTATCGGAGCTGCCTGGGCCTTCCCCAAGGAGCCAGGAGCCACTGGTGTCATGTCAATCAGTGGCTACTACTACCCCAGTCCCAGTGCCTCACCTTTCCCCCCTGACCCCACACCTCCCACGTGGCTCCAGTGCCTTGATTCCCCCCCAGTTCGTGACCCCACGCCTTGGCCTCCCCTTCCATCTCTCCCCCCCATTCTGGTTGCTATGGGGCTCAGTAATTTTGACTTGCCCTAGGGCCCTATTAAACATAGCTATGCCACTATGTTGGGCGTCTTCTGGATTCTCCTTGAGGAACCTGTGTCCCAGCTAGCATTGCACCCCCTGCCCAGCCAGACCACCAGCCTTCCTCCTTGTGAGACCACTGGCCTGGTCTCCATCACTCCACTTCCAGCTTGAGGCAGTGCTCTCCTGTGGGCACTCTGTCTCCCAGTTGTCTCTCACTGGTGGCCCAGTCCTGAATTTTCCTGTTCAGCCTCTTATACTTAGGCTGCTGCTCCTAGTGGGCTTGAAGCTTCCAAACTTGGACTTATCACTCATTGTGACCATGAGGCTCGATGTCTGTAATTTCATTTTCTGGGGCTTCCAGCAGTTTTGCTTGGGTGGCCGTGAATTTTCTGCATTGGCTGGCTGTACAGCTGCAGATTATTGAATTTAAGATTGTGCTGCTGGTTTTCTAGGCCTTCAATGGTATCGGACCTGGATATGTTTGAGACCTGTTCCTGGGACCTTGTTTTGCTGGCTATCTGAGCTCATAAACTACCCACTGGGGAGCCCGCCATGGTAGGCACCGCGATCAGGCCTTTTCTGAGGTGGGTCCCACAACGTGGAACTCATTCCCTCCAGATATTAATCTTAGCTCAGCAGTGGGGAGCCTCAGACCTGGGGGCCAAATTCTACCTGGCCGTGACTCATTTTTATGTGGCCCCTTCCCAGAACCTGGATCCAGTTCCTACCCCCAAGCACTGAAAAACTGAGCTCAGAGGAAAGAATAGACACCAGTCCGCCAAGCACTGCACTGGCTGCTGATTGTTTTCAGGGCCCGATTCAAGGTGCTGGTTTTGAACTTTACGGTCTAGGCCCCACTTATCTACACGGTCTAGGCCCTGCTTATCTGAAAGATTGCTTCATCCCCCCGCAGGGTGGCCCTTGCAGTCGTCTGGGGATGCCCTGCTGGAGGTCCCACATTATCAGCGGATCCATACGGACAGGAGGATGTTCTCGGTGGCTGCACTGTTGCTTTGGAATGCTCTCCCGGTGGACTTCCACCGACGGAATTGTAAGACATGGCTCTGCCGCCAGGCATTCTGTGGGGGAGGGAAGGGGTGGGAGCGGGTTAGGGTGGGTTTTTACCGCAGACCTATATTGTTTTGATATTTTGATTTTTTTTAGTGTATTGTGTTTTTATATCTGTTTTATTGTATTTTATTGTGTTGTTGTAAGCCACTCCAGGTTGCCAGAGGGGCGTATAAATAAATAAATATGAAGACCTGTCCACAAGGACAGGGGGCTAGATCCATGATATGGTGGTCCCTCCTCTTCCTCAGTCTTCCTCATGATATGCTTGGTCCCTCAAGCATACATGTGGCCAACATTTACGAGGTCCTCAGAGCTTGTACTCATTTCAAAGTGGGAGGAAAATGTTCCCCACACCTGAGACCTTTTTAATTCTCCAGGGACTTTTAGGGGATCCACTGCTGGATTTTTATTCTTCTTCTTTTACACTTTCTTTTTAAAGTTGTTTTTAAATGGACTTTATTGATAGTTTTTGTGAAGTGCCCCAACTTCCATCTGGCAAGAGCGTGGAGGCTCTAAATAAATAAAATCTGAAGTCTAAAATCTAAAATCTATTATTATGATGATGATTATGATTATGATGATGATTATGATTAATTTACAGGAACGTTAATGACCCAAGTAAAATGGCAGCTGACTGGGCTCAGCTGAACTTTCCAGTCAGCTCATGACCCCTGGATTTGGTAGGAACCGGGTTGCGGAGAAGACAGGATCTGCAAGGAATTCTTTCCCCTAAAGCTCTTTCCCCCATGACGAAATCTAAGTCAGAGAGGGGTTCCCAAAGACAGCTGGGAGATGGCTGTCGAGTAACCAAAGGCCTAGGGGTGAGGCAGAAATTCTTCCCACGTTCCGTTTCCATTGGATGAAATTCCATTCCAATTTTTAATCAGAAGGATCGACAAAACTTTAACCATCTTGTGGCAAAATGGTGACCGCTGTACTGCAGAAAGAAGGGATCGAGGTTGGTTAGTCTGAGCCTGAGAGAGAGGATGCGGTGTCCCCTACAGGGTGTATGCTGGGAGTAAAGACCTTGGTGGTGGCAAGATATAGCTGTCAGTGCATGCCTCTGTCTTCCACAGTTTTGCTATAAACTGACAGTAATAAGTGACCTGTTGGACTCTGTCACAATTGACTGATTGCTTACTGAGACCCCTATTAACCCACCACAAATATAAACAGAACCTTCAGATAAAGGGTGACCTGGCTTTCTAAAGCACCCAATGCTGACCTGACTCTGTTCCCAGTGAAGTGAGGAACAAAAATCACATTGACGTTTCTGGGATCCCAGTCTGGCCGATAACAGACATTTGCTAAAATACTGTCCACCCTGTGTTACCTGAAGCCCAGAAAATGGGTGTTCTCCAATTACCCATCCCAGCTCCTCCATCTTGGGGGAAGCAAGGGATTGAATGGGAAGGCTTGGCTTTGTTCATTCCTGATGTGGGTGGTGGGGTAGGCTGAAAAGAAAATTGGTTTGGCTCTTGCAAGAATCTCACAAGAATAGAGAAGCCATAGCCAGATCACGAGAAGATCTTGCTAATGGTCTTGATGACCGGATGCTTGATGGCCTTGTTGATCTTTGGAACAACTTGTTGACTGAAGCCATTGACTGGACAGCTCCCAAGCGTCCGATCCCTAGGCATTGGCACCACAGGCTTCCTTGGTACACTGAGGACCTACGGTTGATGAAGCAAGGAGGGCGGTGGTTGTAGCGACGGTGGTGCAGTTCTCACACAGAAGCCAACAGATTGTGACACGGAGCTAGTTTGTGAGCCTATGCTGTGGCTATGTGGGCGGCAAAGAAGGAATTCTTTGCTGCCCTCATCACATCAGCAAAGTCTCATCCAGCAGAGCTTTTCTGGCTGGTGAGGGGGCTGGTCGGTCCAGCCTCCTTCTGCCTGGAACTGGAACCTTCCAGTGCCCTCTGTGATGTGTTTGTAGATTACTTCATTGACAAAATTGCTTGGATTCACCACGACTTCGATGTTGCCCTTATTACAATTGGAGAACCAGAGGTTATGGAAGCCACGCCTTGTCTGATTTCATGAGATCAGTTTCAGTGGGTCTTTCCCGCTGATGCAGGGGATGTTCTGGGGGCTGTTAGAGCCACTTCTTGTGAACTAGACTCATGCCTGTCTTGGCTGGTTAAGACCAGCTGCGAGATGTTGGGGCCAATGCTGGTGGGGGTGGTCAGTGCCTCACTTCAGGAGGGCAGGGTGCCGAGCTGCCTTAAAGAAGTGGTGGTTTGTCCTCCGCTCAAAAAACCATCTCCGGATGTTGACTCCCTTGCCAGTTATTGGTCTGTCTCCAACCTTCCCTTTTTAGGGAATGTTACTGAATGGGTAGCACCTTGGCAGCTGCAGGAGTACCTAGACTGACTCAGTTTTCTAGAGCCTTCACAGTCCTGTTTTCATACGGGCCGTGGCACTGAGACTGCGCTTGTGGCGACCTCTGCCATGAATTGGATCAGGGCCACTCGACCCTGCTGATTCTATTACATCTGTCAGCTGCTTTTGTAACCGTAGACCATGAGATATTGGTGACTCGCCTGCAGGGCCGAGCCGGGGTCGGCAGGACTGTTCTTGAATGATTCCGCTTGTTCCTGGCCAGAAGAATTCAGAGAGTGGTCCCCGGGGATCATTTTTCATCTTCCCTGGACCTCTCGTGTGGAGTCCCTCAGCGTTCCATTGTGTCCCCTCTCCTGTTCAATGTGTATATGCAGCCGTTGGGCGAGGTCGTGAGGAGCTCTGGAGTTCGGTGTCATCAATATGCTGATGACACGAAGTTCTCTCTCTCTTTTTCTTCATCCGAAACGGACCCCACAGTCTCGGTGCTCACATGATGTCTGGCGGCTGTGGGGGACTAGATGAGGGTGAGCCGACTGAAGCGGAATCCTGAAAAGATGGAGGTGATGCTAGTGGGGAAGGTGATGGGTGTGATGTCCCACATCATTGATGGGGTTTGTTCCTCATTGGTTCCTGTGGTTCGGAGTCTGGGGCAGCTCCGCCTAGATGCCCAGGTTGGAGCTGTGGAGAGGAGAGCCTTCCGTCAATTACATCTGGTGCGGCGGCTTAGACCATATATCTCCGAATCCAACCAGTGGCCACTACCATCCATGCTTTCATCACCTCAAGACTGGACTATTGCAACACGCTCTGCGTGGGGCTGCTCATGGCATTGGTGATGGTTCGGAGGCTGTGGCTGGTGCAGAATGCAGTGGCCCATCTCCTTACGGGGACGGGCCGCTGGGAGCACATAACACTGGTGCCCCATTCTCTGCACTGACTGCCTATAGTCTTCCGGGCCCAGTTCAAGGGGCTGGTTCTTACCTATAAGAAGGGGCTTGGGCCCCATATATCTGCGGGATCACGTCACTCCTCATGCTCTGGAGCAGCCCCTGCGGTCAGCTGGGAGCGGTCTTCTTGAAGTCCCCCGGGTTTCCCAGGGGGATGACTATGGAGAGGGCGTTATTGTAAGCCTCCCTGAGCTGCCTCGGCGGGAGGGGCAGAGTATTAAATATTTTAAATAAATAAATAAATAAATAAATAGTGTGAGACTCTCATAAGACTTGCTTGAAAAGAAAAACAACAATTTCACATGCACAAAATGACTGCTGGGCTCTTCTGCACACGCACAGTCCTTTTCCAAAATGGTGCCAGCAGCATTGTCATCATTTTGGAAAAGGACAGTCGTTCTGCAGACCGGCCACCCTCTTCCAAAACGATGGCGATGTTGCAGGTGCCATTTTGGAAAAGGGCTGTGCATGTGTGGGACGGCCTGGTATTTGTGCATGCATAATTGTCCCCACCCTGGCATGGAGTTGGTGGCTGAAGAAAAAGAGAGATGAGAACAGAAGAGAACAGGAGAGAGAGAGAGAGAGTCAGGGCTCAGCACAGGATGCATCACACACGTGGCTCCGGTAAGTAAATCGAGAAAAGATTCTCAATCGACAAAAGGCCGAGAACCAGGGATTTTCTCGATTCTGGCAGAAATCAAGTCGAGAAGCTTGAGTCTTGATGAGAATCAAGAAAAAATGAGACCGAGTTTCAGCCCCAGTGGGTGGGTCTTTTAATTGGGCCTTCCTTTCGACAGGCTGCTGTGACCCAATGAGAATGCAGCCCTTCCTTTGTGCATGGAGATGACGTGGCCCAATGAGAAGGCAACGTAAGTGCCTTGTATCCAATGGGAAATCAGCACATGTTTTTGCTGGCTTAATGTTTGCAACTGTCCACTAGGGTGTGCAATTCATATCGTTTTATTTAATTACAAAAATGAATGGAGCCCCGTTAGTTTTTGTAACTAAGGTAACGACAACGCATGAATAAGCAAATGAAATTTGTTTGATTTCATTTGTTTTTATATTTTTGTTTCATTTTATTAAAAATAATTTAACTTTAAAAAAAAAATCATCACTTTGTGTGTCCAAATGACCGCCAGGGCTGTTCTGTGCATGCGCGGGCCTTTCCTAAAATGGTGCTGACCCAGCTGATGCCATTTTGGATCTCCGCGCACATGGAGAACAAACCTGGCGGCCATTGCGCATGCACAGTCATTTTAAACATATTTTTAAAATTAGAATGAAAACAAAAATGAATGATGTGCCTTCTGTGCATCCTTACTGCCCGCTACTGCTGCTTGGCGTTTGTCTGTGTGCAGAAATCTTATTTGTTTGGGTTTTTTTAATGCTCACCCTTCCCCTGGAGGCTCAGGACAGGTAACAACATTAATATATATAATATCCAATACCCATAAAATGATGCCTCAGATCGTAACGCCTAACCTTGCCTACTAGACGTCTGGCCAAATAGACAGGTCTTGCTGGCTCTGGAAAATCCTCAGGCTTGGGCTTCGGCGAACCCCCAAGAGAAGGCAGCTCTGGAGCTGCAGAGCAGCCACCAAGAACTAGGGCTGGGCGAATGTGGCTCGGAAGTTCGGTGCTCGGACCGAACCGAACTTGCGAACCAAATTCAAATTTCAAACCGAACCGAACCGAACCGAATTTCTGAACTTCGTTCTGTTCGCCCATCCCTAGTGACAACACTCACCAAAAAACCTGGTTTTGAATGGCCGATCTTGGTTCAGAAGTTCGGAATTCGACCGAACTTGGACTGTTCGGTCAACCGAACCGAACTTCCGAACCGAACTCGAATTTCAAACTGAACTGAACCGAACCGAACTGAATTTCCGAACTCGAATTTCAAACCAAACTGAACCAACCTGAATTTCCGAACTCCGTTCTGTTTGCCCATCCCTACCTAGAACTCCTCTCTGTCTTTACACCCTTGCTGTGTGGACGCAATGCAGTGATGGAAGGTGCAAGAGGAGGCCTCTGTCTCCCCTTAAGGATCAGTGGGGAGGAGGACGAGGTCCTTTTGATATGTGGGGCCATTTTTAGGTCAATATCTTGCGTCCCTTCTGGCTCCAGGTTTAGGAATCATAGCTGCTCCTGGCACCTGACAGTCAAGTTCTCCACCATCAACAACCCTGTCTCACACAAACTGCTTCCCTTGACTCTCCTCTGGAGTGTTGTAAACGCCTCTTCCAGCACGTCAAGCTCGGCTGTTCTGGCGGCTGTAGGTCCTTGTTAACCATGTCAGGGTTTCCACTCAGGTACAAAGGTTCTTGTAAAGCAGCAAGGAGTCTCTAATGGTGGGCTGGATCTCCAGGAAGTCAGAGGTCTTTCAAGAGCAGCCTCCAGCATTTCATCTCTCTTCACTTCTGGCTGTGGCTGCTCTCTGCCTCAGCCTGCGTCAGGCCGTTCGTTGTTGGATCGCTGGCTATTTGCAGCAGAGAAGAAGAGAATAAAGAGGCAAACAGAGGCCACTTTCAGACATCTCGCCCACCCCGAGTGCATATCCTGGCTGCAGGGGGGAATGCGCAGCCAGAATATGAGTGGGGATTGGCTGGTCTGAAAGCTGCCCCCCCCCCACGGCAGACACGGCTTTCAGACCAGCCGATCCCCGCGCATATTCTGACTGTGAATTCCCCCCTGCAGCCAGGATATGCACTAGGGATGGGCGAACAGATCGTGGTTCGAGTTCGGCCATTCGGTTCGCCTGCGTTTGTTTCGTCCGTTCGGTTCGCCCGTTCGGTTTGGTTCGTTGGTTCGAATGTTCGGCCGTTCGGTGGTTCGGATCGAACGTTGAGTTCGGATTCGGGATTCAGTTAGATCGGGATAGGTTCGGTCTTTAGTTCGGTGCAATCAGGAACTGAAAATGACATTTCGTTTTTGAAATAAAAGGAAAAAACTAAAAAACATATTTCTGGCCATAACATTTTTGTTTCTTATTACTTTTTGATGATATTTAGGGAGATTGTACCCCCCAATGGAGCGCACCAAGTAGACCAACATTTGGAACGATTAGATAAAGGAAACTGATTTCAGAAGCAATTGAATATTGTGATTTTAAGAAAAGCTCCATACACATTCATGACTACAACTTCTTTATCTTGCATCCAATGTTCATGAAACTTGTGCATATTACATCCCTCTATATGCTTAATATTTCTGCCAATTTTAGGAAAGAGTGGATAAAGGGTCCCAAGGGTATAAGACATTAACCTGAAAATACATTTCCAGCTGTTACATTTTGATATTCCATTCTGTTTACAGGATATTTGACAGGAATGTATCAAATACCGTTCCTGCTATTTCAGCAAATGTACAGGAGATTTTGATAAAGGGAACCACTTCTGTTGGCCAATTTGCATCACAAACCGATCTTATACCACAGTGACATAAGAGAATCCCAGGCATAGGCCCCTTCTCTACATTTGTTGTACAGGCATATAAAATTGAGACCCTTTATAATATCTCTCTGATATTTGGCAGAGATGATCATGAAAGTGAAATATATAGTCCTGCCAAATTTCATGTACACTGGTTGGACTACAAAGATGTTATAATCAGACATACATTTATTTGTTAATTGCTTATACCACCAAGACCTTTTGTCCAATCCTTCTGAAATTTGGCAAAGATAGTTACTATGGGAAGGGGTATAAACTTAACATGTTTCACCTACATTAGATGTGAGGCAAAGAAGTTACAGCTAAGAATGTATATGTAGAATATTGCAAAATACAATAATGCAACTGCTTCTAAAATCGGATTCCTTTATCCAATTGTTTTGATATTTGGTGCACATAATGAGTTCTATTGAAGGTAGAGGCACCCCAAATTTCAGCCACATAGCTTAAAAAACAAAAAAGTTACAGCCGATAATGTGTTTTCCATTGAAACCAATGGAAATTCAATTCCGAACTCACCGAACGCATCCGAACCGAACGTTCGAATTCGAGTTCGGTTCGACCGTTCGGTTCGGTTGACCGAACTGTTCGAGTTCAGTTCGAACTCCGAACGTTCGAATTCGAGTTCGGTTCGACCGTTCGGTTCGGTTGACCGAACTATTCGAGTTCGGTCCGAACTCCGAACTTCCGAACCGCGTTCGCCCATCCCTAATATGCACACCCCGGGGTGTGTGTGTGTGTGCATGATGTCTGAAAGTGGTCAAAGATCTAGTTTGTCAAGAGCTGAAATGAGGATGCGCTGGCTGAAGATACCAAATTCGATGAATCCAGCATATCCAAATTGGCTTTTGACCAAAGGACACAGAGCAGCATTCACTGGTGTATTGCGTTTCAAATCTTTGTTTGTGCCTTGCTGGGCTGGCTTACCCTGCATGCTATACAACCAGCTATTTTTAACCACCAGAAGGGAAGACCAGCTGCAACAGGTAGTAAAATTAGTACCCGCAGGTAATGTCCACATTTTTGGGCACCCCATCAGGCACCAGGCTACTCAAGGAGTAATCAGGTGCCCAATGCCCCAAAATGCGAGCATTACCCAGAGAAACTGACAAGCCCAGTGGTCCAAGCTGGGGCCTGTCAGTTTCAAAGGCCAGTGGGTGTGTCTTCCCTCCTACAGCACCTCTCAGGTGAGAAGCATTCTCACTGCTGTCATTCTCATCATAACCAAGCCAAGTACGTGCACCTGAGACCTCGCATCTTCATGAATGTTAGACCCCTTGTCTCCCTCTGTTCCCCTTCCTAAGTCTCTCCCCCAGCTCCTGTCTCTCAGATTGTAAGCCCTAGGGGCAGGGACCGTATCTGTTTTATTACTTTGTAAAGTGCCAGGTACACTGCTGGCGCTATATAAATGTTTGTTAATAATAATAATAATAAAGCTGTCTAGGAGCAAAGTGGCCATTGAAAGTGACAGGATCCCGCCTGGGCACATGTGCCTTGCCAGGGGTGTGTCAGTTTCAAAGGCCAGTCGGTGCTTCCTCCCTTAGTGCGCCTCTCAGCTGAGAGGCATGAGGGGGTGAGGTGGGGAGAGCAGCCTTTGAAAGTGACAGGATTTGGCCCAGGCCGCTGCAGAGCTGACCTTTGCAGTGGTTCTGGCTGAGGCCTGTCACTTTCAAGTCCAGCCAACGTGATCGAGCATCCCACTAGGTTCTATTTGGGAACTGATGGATGCTACCACATCCACAGGGTGGGGCCCATGCTGCCAAGCCAGTCGGCCCCCCACACGTGGGTCTCAAAATGAGGAGCCCTGGTCCAGGCAGGAGATCAGGGACTTCATCCGCGTGTGGGGGTCCGAAAGGGTCCAGCACGACCTGGTGCACAGCTACAAGACCAGACAGGTCTATGAAGCCATCACCCAGGAGATGCAGCGGCAGGGGTACAATAGGAATGTCACCCAGTGCATGCAACAGGCAAAGGACTTGAGGTCCGGATATAAACATATCAAGGACAACAATCTCAAGTCCGGCTGTTGAATGCAAACAATGCGTTCCAGGAGGAGCTGGACAAGTTCCTCTGCATGGACGGGGACATCATGGCCTCCCGCAAACATGGCAGCACCTTTGCCAGGGGCAGGCGCAGGGTCACCACGCAACCCCCCCGAAAGATCCCACAGAGCAGGAGGGGGGAAGTGCCCCTGACGAGGCCAGCTAGGAAGCAGGAGGTGACAGCCCCATCCCACAGGGGGAGGAGGCGCCCAGGGAATCCGAGAGTCGGAACACCACACTCCGTGCACGTACCCAACACCCACAGGCCTACCGGTCACAGGGACAGGGCGCGCGCGCAGAGCAAGCTGAGACCCAGGATGGCCCCCAGGAAGTGGTGGAACAGAATCCAGGTACAATCGCCCCAGAGGGCTGGGGGGAGGGGGGTTGGGGGGGAACATCCCGGATGGAGGCACAGCGGCCGGGGGCCAGCAAACATTAACGGTACCCCTGCCCATTGCAGCACAAGGCATCCTGGAGATGCACACGTTGGAGGTTGCAGAGGAGGAGGAGGAGGAGGAGGAGGAGGGGGCCCCAGCAGCTCCCCTGCCCACCAGGTGGGCGACCCTCCACGGTGGGGCACACCGTCCAGGGGGCCATGGGGGGGCTGGGTGCAGAGGGTGGCAGAGGTACAGGGTGGGGGGGCAGGGGGGCATGAAACCACTACCAGCAGGGCCCAACAGGAGTGGGGGTGTGGGGGGCAGGCGGGAGGAGCGGGTGGTCCCACGGCAGCACCCACAGCACACCTGACAGTCAAGGGCCACTACCGTGGTGATCAGCTGCCGGGGGGGGGAGTCATCCCACAACAGGGCAGGGCTGGGGGACCCCACAGGGGAGAGCTGAGGGGAGCTGCCATACTATGCAGGCCGCCCCACCAGGCACCCTGGGTCAGGCGGTAGCGGCCAGTGGGGCACACAGGCTGGAAGCACTAACGATGTGTCCAAACTCCCATTCACAGACCAGGCGCCTGCTCGCACAAGGGGAGCAGCTGCTGGCAGCATGGAGAGGAACCGGGAGATACGGGCCAGGAACCGATGCCAGAGGGAGGACCTCAGCAGGGAGTTGCTGGAGGAGTCACAACGGTTAGCTGGGGTGCACTCCTGAGAGCTCTCGCTCACCAGGGAGCTCATCAGAGGGGACAGGGAAAGGGACTGGGAGATCCTGGCTGCCAAGATTTATTTATTTATTTATTTATTTAAAATGTATATCCTGCCCCTCCTGCCCACAGGGCAGCGTAGGGCGGCAAATAACACTCAATAAATATTTTTTTAAAACAATTTCAACAATTTAAAACAATTTAAAACACAGTACAATGTGGGGAACCCCCCACCCCCACCCCTTGCCAAAAGCCTGACGGAATAGCCAGGTCTTACATACATGCCGAAACAGCAGGAGAGTGGGAGCCAACCGAGCCTCCTCTGGGAGCGAATTCCACAGCATGGGGGCAACCACTGCAAAAGATCTAACATCGGTGGCCACCCGCCTCACCTGGGGAACCTCCAAAAAGGCTCCCACGGACGATCTCAAGGGTCGCACGGGCACATGGGGAGTGAGGCGATCCCGCAGATAAACAGGGCCCAGGCCGTAAAGGGCTTTAAAGGTTAAAACCAGCACCTTGAACCTGGCCCGGTGCTTTATAGGCAGCCAGTGCAGAGCCCGGAGCACCGGTGTCATGTGCTCCCTGTGACCCGCCCCAGTAAGGAGACGGGCCGTGGCATTCTGCACCAGCTGCAGCCTCCGGACCAGCTTCTCAGGCAGCCCCACGTAGAGCGAGTTGCAGTAATCCAGCCTCGAGGTGATGAAGGCATGGATGACAGTGGCGAGGTTGGAGTGAGAGATATGGCCGAAGCCGCCGGACAAGATGTAACTGCCAAAACTCACTCCCCGCCACGGCCACAACCTGAGATTCTAGGATGGGCCACAAATCGAGGAGCACACCCAGACTCCGTACTTGAGAGACTATGGGAGGGAGAGCCCCCCCCAAAAGAGGAGATTCAACCACCCCCAGGTCCCCCAAGCCCTCGCCCACCAACATCACCTCCATCTTGGCAGGATTCAATTGCAGATGTCGCAACCTCATCCAAGCCCCCACAGCTGACAGGAACTGGGAAAATAAGGAAACTGCATGGCCTGGGTCGATGGAAAAGGAGAGGTAGAGCTGAATGTCATCAGCATACTGATGACACTGCATGCCCTGAAACCTACAGGGATTGCCCTACGGCACGTGTTATGCTTGTGTGGGGAGTAGGGGGCCCCCTGGATGTCCATGGGGCACCCACTGGCCCAGGCCCCGACATGGGACAAAGGTGAGTGCACACAAGGATCGCTTACCCCATTCTTGTTTCCCCATGCAGGGACCCTCAGCGGAGGCCAGTGTGGAGCGGCCAGTGGATGACAGGGAGGCCGGGCCAGCTGACCGGCAGTGCTGCGGTCGGCTGCAGCCAAGACATGCTGGCCTGCGAGCCCCGGTGGTGTGGCCAAGAGGGGGAGATGGTGCCTCAGACATTGACCCCCACCCCCCTTCTGTTGTACAGTTCCCCCTTCAATAAATGTGTTGTACCTCTACCTTGCTGTCACTTCCTCTGTCCCGGGACATGTGGCTGGGGGGGCGGCATGCAGGGGGGCACCGGTGTGTTGGGGACTCTGTACAGTCCCTGCCCAGCCGACGGGGCCGGGGGCCAGCCAAGTGAGGCCTCATGCAGTTGAGGTGGCCGGAACAGGTGTACACTGAACCTGCACAGGCGAGCCGGCGAGTGTTGGCCGGCGGGGCTTTGCGGGACCCGCGCACCCCATGGTCGACAGCGAGGGGAGGGCGCTCGCACCCAGGCAACCCATGGGAACCGTTCCCGGTACCCCCTAGCCCACACAGGGAATAGAGGCATGGTTGCATGTAACGGGTAGGACCCAGCTTTATTGAAGGGGTTCACAGGACTATGGACATGGGTGTGGGTCGGCCACTGCCCGGTGTTTGGCTGCCTGGGCACTGATGCCGTGGCAGGTGGCTTCCCTGTTCTCCTCAGAGATGCACCGGAATGCCTCTCTCTGGACATGCTGGTACAGGGGCACGGGGCCAGCATGGTGCACCAGTGGTGGGTTGTCCAGGGCAGCACCCCCTGTCTCACATACATTGTGAAGGATGCACGCTGCCAGGATGAGGATGGGGGTGTGGTCCTGGGCGACGTGGCTCCTGTTCATCAGGAGGTGCTAGCGCATCTTTAGGAGCCCAGAGGCCCGCTTCACCATGCTGCGTGCGGATGACAGGCGCTCATTGAACAGGCGGTGGTCTGGGTTGCGCGCCACTGGATAGACCTGCATAAGCCATGGGCTGAGCGGGTAGGCAGGGTCCCCTATCACAACAGGGGCCATGGAAACCCCCTGTATCATGCAGTACAGGTTGGGGGTGATCTCTCAGTCGATCATGCGTACATAGAAGGGGGAGGCACGCAGGATATGCGCATTGTGGCTCCGCCCTGACTGACCTGTGTACACACCTATACACAGGTCCCTATGATCCACTGTGGTCTGCAGATCATGGAGAAGGCCTGCATTCGGTTCATGTAGTCTATCTTTGCATGAGGGGGGCATATGATGGGGATGTGGGTGCTGTCAATGGCCTCATTTCCTCGAACCCATGCATCACCTCCTCGGGGTCATGGAGCTGGATGACCCGCTCCACGAGGAACTCCCCGAGCAGGTCACATACATCATGGTGGGCCCTGTTCACAGTGGTGGTGCCCACCCCGAACTGCTCCCCCATGCTCCTACAGGGATCAGGGGTGGCCAGCCACCACACAGCCATGGCCACACGCATCCCTGGTGGCAGCGGGAAGCGCACGTTCATCTCCCGCCTCCGGAGGTTGGGGTTGAGGAGCTCCCCCACGCGGGTCAGGAGGGAGCAGGGCATCCGGAAGTGTTCCGACCATTCCCCGTCCATCCAGGTGGCCAACATGTTCTCCCATGGGAGCGCGACTGGTGCCGTCGCAGGGTCGGTAGGGTCACGTGGTGGGCGTACATGTTGAGGGTCTGTCGGGCCAGGATGAGCTGGCTTTGCTAGGACACCGCGGCGCCGAAGAGGGTGCGGCGTCGGACGGCTGCCTGCCTCGCCCATCGCACGATTGAAGCCCTCTGGAGGTTTGCTGCCCTCCGTTGCCATGCCCCCAGGAGGACAGACCGGCGACCCGGCAGGTGGAGCAGGGCTATTTGCTGTAGCAGCATGTGCTGCAGCAGGAGGGCTGTGCCCAGGAGGTGCAGCAGCACGTCCCTGGGCTGTGGGTCCTTGTCCTCCTGCAGCATGGTTCTGCAGCTCCCCACTCCCAGCCACCCTCTGCTGGCACATGCCCTGGCCATTGTTTGCTCCACTGTATGGCCTGTGGCCATGGCTTACTCTCCTCTGGTATCGCGGGCACTCTTCTTTGTCTTCCCAGCCCGGGGTCGTCGTTCTCTGTGTTGCTCGATCCCATGCTACAACCCCACCATCCCATGCCCCACCCCCCACAGTGGGTTCCTTATGTACTGTGTAGGCTAGTGGGGGCAGGGCACAGGTTGGTCCTGTACTGGGGGTGTGCTGGGGATGCAAACGGGTGCCGGGTCCGGCGGAGCATCCCCACGAGTGCACAGGCCGTATGGCCGCCGGGGGGGATGGGACCATGCTCATCCCTGGGTACCCCAGCCTCTGCACCTGAACTACAGTCCCCCCAGCCAGGGTCCACCTTTGCATGCTGCAGATGTGCACGGTGTGGATACAATGCCTGGCTTGGCTCCTTGCCCTGGGGCAGTGCCCGGCCATGACCTCCTTCATCTCTCAGCACCTGTGTTGCATCCCTTCTGTCCTGTGTGTGGGTTACGGTGCCCAGACCACAGCAGGCCAGGCTATCTCTGGCATGCAAGTTTGCCTGTGGGCGAGGGTAGCCACTTGTCCCGTGCTCATCCCAGTCGTGGAAGCCCTCCATCTCCTGCCTGTTGCTGCACCGGAGCGGGCCCCACTGTTGCCATGGCTGGTCGTTCTGTGGGGCCCTCGTCCGGGGATGTCGGGAAGGGGTGGTTGCCCTGTGCGGACATGCTGTTGGCGGCCCTCTGGCTGAGCCCCGACATGCAGCTGTTGGTGGGCGACCCCCTGTCAGTGAAGGCTGGCTTTCGGCTTCTGTTGTGGTACATGTGGATGATGGGTCACCAGGTTGGGGCCCCAGCATGCTGGGGCCGTTCCCTCGAGCTCGGCTTCACCCCCCTGTGCCAGCCACCTTGGGGGCACCCACCCACCATTGTCGTGCCATGGACAGCTGCGGAGTTAACGGCAGCTCGCCCGCTGACAGAGCTATCCGGATTTGGCCCAGCTTTGCTGTCTGGGGGGTCCCCCTGTTGCTGGCCTGTACACCGGCAGCCTCCTGCATGCCCACGGCATCCCGCACGCACTCTCAGAACTGTGGGCTCTCCTGTGGGACCTGGCCTTGCTGTCCCCCGAGGTTGGTGGTCCGCTCCGGACCGGGGACCCCTCTGCTGCGGAGCTTGCCACCCTTCGATCGGTAAGGGACCTTCCAGCTGTGCGGGTTGCAGCCGCTGGAGACAACCTCCTCCTTCCCCACTTCCTGGTGGATTATCATATGCGCTACCGAGGCTTCCGATGGGGCCTGTTTGCCTGGGATGGTTCAGCGCAGGGGTCGCCACCCCTGGAGCGCTCACTGGACTGTCCATGAGCGGCCCCTCACCACCACCCACTCGCAGCCACCCTGGTGCCCTGGCTGGTGCATTGCCTCCCCCCCGTGCCTCTGATCAGGCTGTGCACTGCCATCTGCATCGCTGCTGGCTGCCTCCTGGTTCCCTGAACCCCATCGCCCCCTCTGGGTGACCGCTGCTCCCTCCCGCTTGGGCTGCCTTGGTGCCATCGCCCACTCTGTGTGTGCGCTCCTGTGCGCACCTGTTGTGCTTCTATTGCCTGGCATGGGGTCCTCCTGCGCCCTCTCCTGCTCTGCCTCTCTGTGCTTGGGGCCCCCAGTTCCCAATAAAATGCTGTTATGTGATGGTCTGTCCTGCCTTGCTTCTGTTGCTGCTGTGGCAGCTGGGTGCCCCTTCGCCTTGGCAGTCCTCCTGCCCCCATCTGTGTGGTTGTGTGCAGGGGGTGTGCTTGGTGTATACTGGTGGGCTCTGGGCCTGTGGGGTGGGTGCCGGTTGTGTGGTGTGTGTTCCCCTGGCGGCTACCCTGCTGGGTGCTGCTGCCTGGGCTTGCTCAAGGTGTGGTATTGGCGGTGGGTGGTCGACCAGACCCCCCCTGGCCTCGCCTGTGCGTTGGTGTGGCCCTGCCCCTCCCCTCTGCTCTCCTCTGCTGTCACCCCCTGTTGGTATGGGCCGTCTATGGGGGTGGCGATGGATGGGCGGCGGCACCATGGGCGCTGGGTGGCTGAGCTGAGTAGGGGTAGTGCTGGCCCCGGCCTTTGGCCCATCCGATCCCCTTTGGTGCAGGGGTCCAGGTGCTCCTCCGGGTGGTGGCTGTCTGCATGTTGCTGCTTCCAGCCCTCCCAGGGCCCATTGGTGTGGGCATTCCCCATTGCCCTGTCCCTTCTCTCCTGCAGCTACTGTTGTCACGCTGCTGGTGATCTTGTGCCTGGGTGCAATGGTGCTGCAGTTGGAATGAGCGGCTTGGGACATGCGGGCAGCAGGGTGGCTGTTCGATGGCATCCATGAGTGTGCTGCCTGGTTGCTGGTCCCTGTGCCTGTGTCCCTCTGTGAGGGGTTCTGTTCCTTGGTGCCCAGGGCCAGTTCTGATGGCTGTCTCCTCTCCCTCTGTCCCATTCAGTGCAAACCATGATCATGGACCGGACCTGGGAGCAGGGGGAGTTGCTGGAGCTCCTCCTACACGTCCTGGAGTGGCTGCACCGGCTGGACCGCGCGCAGGCCAAGTGCTGGCACCAGGTGTGGGGTCGCTGGCCCTATTGACGGGGTGTTGTCCCGGGCCTGCTGCTGCTGGTGCTGCCCACCCTTCTGCTGCCGTCTCCCCCTCCCTGACCTATTGTTGTTGCCCTCTGTTGCTAGTTCCCCATTTTATTAAAGACTTTTGTGTTCCTTCCCGGTGTGTCCATGTTGTGCTTTGCTTTGACATCTCCCCTTGTGTGGGTGCCTCTGTGGGGGGTGTTGCCTGTGTTGTGTGGGTGCCTTCCCCCCCTGGCCCTTCCGTGGGCCCGTCCCTGTGTGCTTCTGTTGCCTGCTGTGTGTGGGGGGGGGAGGGGCTGGAGCTGGGCTGTCTGGAATCTGTGCCGGGGCAGCGTGGAGCTGGCTCCTTTGTAGCGGCTGTCATCCCATCTCCCTCCCGCCCCACCAGCGTGGGTCCTAGTGGCTCAGGGGTGGGACTGCATTGTACGGCTTCATTTGCCCTCAGTCAGCCATGTTGTGCCATCTCTGTGCCGGGCGGGGCTTCCTTGCCGGTCCCAGCCATCCGTGTACTTGCACGGGTGTTTGCTGGGTGCTTCCCGGGATGGGTGTTTGCCGGCCCCTCCCCTTTCCTTCCCACAACCCCCTGCGGTGCTGTCCATGTAAATGCCTCCCTGCTTGGCGCTGCCGGGTGTTCGCTGGGTGTGTCACCCACCCATCCACACCCATCTCCACCCATCGGCGCTGCTGCGCCGTCCGTGTAAAAACGGCCTAAATCACTCACCCAGATCTTAAAAATCCGGCTCTTTGAACTTCTGCGTAGAACTTCTCCCAGAACTTTTGTGTGTAAAAAGGTCTCCTGTCTTTGCTCCAGGCATTTGTGGTCACTTGGTCTCCATGGCAGCCCCTCACGTCTACAGCTGCGGCTACTTTAGGCTGCCTCAGGGCAGTGTGTGTGTGAAGAATGCATCCAGGAACTGCCTCAGGGCAGCGTGTGTGTGTGTGAAAAATGGATCTGGAACTTACTTGTGGGCTTGTAAACCCAGAAGACTGAAAAATCCAGAACTTTAAGGTGTGTGTAAAAATTCCCATAGACAAGTGCTCGGAAAGTGTTTTTTCTAAGGATTTGGTAATGTAAGGCCGTTAACTGAGTCTAGCACTTTTTTTCTGGGAGTAACTGTACATGTCATCCCCTTGCCCATCATTAAATTACTGTCTGATTCCAAGAAACCATCCTAGGGTTCTAGTGCAATGAGGGGGTTCAGAAGTGAGGCAGCCTAACCAGAGGCAAATTACTCCAGGGTAAGGTACGCCATGGCTGCCTTCTCCCCTCTGGATGCACTTGGCTTCTGATCAACACAAACACATCTAAATTGCCAGACTCCTTAGCTCCGCTTAACCCCCTTGCTGTTTAATTACAGCAGATGTGAACATGGCACTTAGGTAACCGTCTCCTAGCAACCGAACTTCCTCTTGAGATGGCTCTTTCTGTCTCCCGAACGCTTAAACAGCCTGTACGGCAGAGCGAGCCGAAAACTTTCCAGCAGCCTCCTTCACCTCAGGAGACGGATATTTTGCCCATCCCCACAGGACTTTGATCAGTTTGGGATATTTTTCTTGGACTCAGGTCAGGCTCTCCGTGGGTGAGAGAGCCCACCCCCAGGGAACACTGCCGCTAGAGTGCCCATGGGTTCCCACAATCCTATGCCCTGCTTGTGCTTCCCGCTCGAGCAATGCATGTGTGGTGCACGCAGGAGAGCCGGGAGCAGCAAGCTTGCAGCCTGGCCCGACCCTTAACCCCCATGCCCATACACCTTACCTGCTCCCCCCAGAATACTTGACAATCCCCCGAGCCATGGGGTGCATGGGCATGGGGGCTTGGGGCTTGCCACTCCCAGGTCTCCTGCGTGCGCGGGCGTTGTGCGTGCGGGTGGCGCACAGAGGACATAGGATTGTGCCCCATGTGTATACCCGTTGAATTGTGGTACCTGAACTGTTTCAGATGGATTGGGTATTAATGGATGCACATTAATGGGTACTCCAGATGGGACCTCATTTGTAGCAAGCAGCAAGTGCAGCAGTGGGACTCAAGCGACGTTTCTGTCCGGTTTCCAACTCAGTTGCAACTGGAAGTTTCTTTCGGTCTAACACCTTGGACTGAGCAATCAATCAGTCCAAGTTCCAATAGGACTGAAGGGGGGGAGGGGAATGGCTGTTTGCGCATGCTCAAAATGGTGGACTCCATCCTGTGAGCATGCAGTACAGTGCTCGCCATTTTGTGCGTGCACAAAGGGGTCTGATCAGAATTCCAGTAGGAAATTTACTCCAATCAGAATTCCGACCGGAATTTCAGCAGCCATTCTGATTCTGTGGAGCTTTCCTGTGAAACCGGAATGGCTTTCTTGAACAAGCCCGATGTGGTCGATTGCTTCCTGTGGTTTGGATACATTGGATGTCACCAGACGTAACACCAACGGCTCATTTCAGTTTGGAACACGAACACACATTTGCCCGTTACATCTGTTTGTGCAAACACACACGTTTCGTGCGGCTTGGGATTTGAAAAACCGTATGGGTGAACCACAAGTTACTGGGCCGGTGGCATAACTTTGTGCTAAATTTTGGGATGATGCTGGATCAATAACCCTTAGGGCCTTTTAAAATGAGCCGGATTTCTCCCGCAGTTTAAACCTGCGGCTCTGGGAAACCCCGTGGGGGGTTGGGTTTAGACACTTCTCTGTGAACCAGAAGTCACCCGGGCACCATTAGAAACAGCCGCACTGCACGACTCCCGGGTGTTTCAAGATAAAACCCCGATAATTGAGGTCTTATCTACACTGCATCGCAAAACACCCAGGAGTCATGTGACGCCACTGTTTCCAGTGGTGCCCACTCGCGACGTACGGTTCACAGATGAGCATCTAAACCCGTCCTCCCCCCACCCCCCGGGAGTTTCCCAGACCCACAGGTTTAAACTGTGGGAGAAATCCTGCTCATTTAAAAAGGCCCTCATGGTCTACATAACCCCCTCCCCCATGACTCTGGAACTGGAGGTTGGGTGGAAATTTGTGGGGGCCGTGTCCCCCCACTATAATTTCCCCCATGGCAGGCTGCTAACATGTAGCCGCTTTTATATCTCGAGACATGCATTGTCCTCCTAGTGGTTTTCGGGCACCCGGGCACCAAAGAAACATGGATTGTAATTTGTTGTGAAGGGTGCGTCGGGTTTCTCTGCCTCTCCAGGGAGATTCTGATGAATGGGGCAGGGAGGGTGGGGAGTGTGAACCCTAAGCAAGCAGAGGAGGTGACTGAGGGGATGAGGGGAAGGGACTCGGGGGTGCATCTAAAGTTGGATTATCTTTGGAAGGATGTTTTGCCCACACAGTCTCAGCAGTTCCCGTTGTAGAGCTGCCAGGTCTTTTCCAGCCTGAAGCTAGTGTCTCTCTCCCACAAACATTGAGCCAAGTGATAACATCTGGGATACAGCTGGTGGAAGGAGATTATTGCATAGCTGCAAACACACAGCAGCATCGATGTCTGTTCAACCGGCTCCACATGCAAGATGACGTCATCGATTTGCACGTGTTTATGTCTGATATAATACCCATTGCAACTGCATCTGTTGTTGTCTAGCAGTTATACCCATAGTTTGGGACCCGGCTTCAGTTCCCTGCTCTGCCGTAGACTCCCTATGGGAGCCTGGTTGAGTCATTCCCTCCCGCTGTGCTTCAGTTCCCCCATCTACTGAGTGGGGGATAATGGCCCTTGCTTACCTCACAGCAGGCTGCGAGGGGCAGATGCTGTGGAAGCAGAGGCTGCAGTCATACCTAGCAATACAGATGAGTGACAGCCCAGAAATCCACGCTGCTCTCTAGCATTCAGACGCGCCCTTCCACAGGAAGCTTTGTCAGGAGGAACCCGTGGCCAAAAGCCAAGCTTTAAAAAGAATAACTCTCAGGCCTTTCTTGCTTGTGTCTCGTGCTATTCATTGACTGTGACACGTCGTCAGAAGCTGGGAAGCAGCATTGCTTCCCTCAGCAGCTTTCCCTTTTGGCAACTATTGATTTCTTTTTTTTTTCCCCAGTGGTTTTTTTTCTTTATTATTTCTTGTTTGTTTGTTTTGATTGACTTCAGCACTGGTGAGCGAGGCTGGATTGATAGCTGTGGAGAAACCTAGGCCTCCGTTCCTTCACGGAATACCGCGGCAACAGGCCAACTCCCAGAGCCTCCCTGCTGTTCTACCAACCAGCCCAGACGCTTGATCTCCTGCTTTCAGAAACACAAATGCCTAGTGCTGGTTATAAGAGCTTCCCAGGAGGCCGATTCTGAGCCCCACCTTGAGCCCCAAGGCGCTACACAGAACAAACAAAGAGAGTACCGACCCTGCCTCAAAGGGCACACAGTCTAAGAAACAACAGACAGAGACAATATGCAGACAGGGCAGAACAGGCAGACAAGGAGGCAGCAGACATCAGTAAGGCAGAAGGTGACAAAAGGGATGTGCTTTGCTGTGTGTGTGTTGTGTTTTAGGGTGTGTAGTGTGTACAGGTGTGTGGATTGTGTGGGCATGTCTTATGTAATTCCTAGTTGTGTGTGTAGGGAGGGAAGGAGGTGTACTGACCGTATGTGTGTTTTGATTGATCTGGTTCATTATTTCCGTGTGTGATGTGTTTGTATATTGCTATACTAGTGCAGGAATAGTGTGTTGTGCGGGTGCATGCTGTCTGTGCTGGGGGTTAATTGTGTGTGCATGAATGGTGCTTTGAATTCATGTGTCCGTGATGATTGTGTGGGCCTAGTTTCTGTGTGAATGGGTGTTGGGCTGTCTGTGTGTGTGTGTGTGTGTGTGTGTGTGTGTGAGAGAGAGAGAGAGAGAGAGAGAGAGAGAGAGAGAGAGAGCACACTGGGTACTGATTGGGAGCTCTCTATGTGCTATGTGAACGGGTGTGGGTGTGTGCGCATGCGGCTAAGTGGGTACAGATTGTGCAGGTCTCTGCAGTGTGAATGGGTGCTGAGGTGTGTGGCTGTGCATGTGTGTGTGCGGGGTACAGATTGTGCAGGTCCCTCCCTATACTGTGTAACTAGGCACCGGGCAGTGCATGGGTGTTCTTGGTTGTCTCCCTCCTTCCCCCGGCACCGTTGTGTGCAGGATAAATACGGTACCAGCCCAGCCATTCTTGCCCCGACTGCGCATTCTGTTGTTGTTCTTTGCGCTCTCCCTCGGCTGCCCTGCCTCCCGGGCACCATCCCAAGCGCCATCGGGCAAAAGTGCTGCCTGTCCTGACCGAGGTGTCAGTCTCACAGATTACCAGGCAGCGCTTCCTGTCTCTGGAGACGCAACTGGCACAAGCTCTCTTCTCGAGGTCATGGAGTAGAAGGACAGGATGCTTGGGCTCCCGAGAAGGGCAGGCACCATGTCCAGAGTGGGGGCCGGGGAATGGCAGAAGGGGGCGGGGGGTGGGGTGGAAACAGCAAGTCCTCACCCATGCTACCATCGCTGACTAGCTTCCCTCAATCCTCTGCTCCCTCCATTGGCTCCCTCTCCCCCTTCCCATCCAGCACAAACTCCATGTCTTCCCCTTCAAGGCTCTTCCATGGCCTTGCTCCCCAATCAATTTCCTCTAGATTTCCACCCAGGAACTCCCCTCCTCTTCTGCCACTGTCCTTACCCGCCCCAAGTCTTCCACTCCCAAAGTCCCAGGTCCTTACACTGGCAGGCGTGGAAAGTAGGGTTGAAAGTCTGTCTTCAACCTGATTCCGTTTCCGATGGAATGTGGTTGTTTCGCTCAATCGGAATTCCGGCCGCCATTTTCCTCCCGGTGCTGTGCATGCGACAAATGGTGGCTGCCCTATTAAAAAAAAAAAAAGGCAGCGGGCAAGTATGGGCACCATTTTGCACGTTTGTAGCACCATGTCAAAAGGGCATCCAGAATTCAATTTTCTGGAATTTCGGAAGGTATTCTGTGGGGAGGGGCACGGAGGAGCGCAGCTGGCAGATACGGAGCTCCACATTCTCACTGAGCTAGGGGGAATCTTCAAAAAGATAGGGTGGCAAGGGGGTGGGGGAGAGGGAATGACAGGAAGGTGAGAAGGGGGAGAGGTAGAGAGGGAGGGAGATGTGTGTGTGTGCGGGCATGCATGGTGGGAAGGGGCTCAGCTACCACAGGCAAGTTGATGGTTTTAGTAACCCTTTTTGTATTGTTTGTAATGTATGGTTTTAAGATGTTGTGAGTTGCCCCAAGCTGCCTTAGGGCTGGAGGGAGCGGGGTATAAATTTTAAATAAATGAATGAATAAATAAATAAATAAAATTAAATAAAGTGGCACGGGAACCCAGTTCAAAGCAGTTTGAGAACCACTGCCTTAACCCATGTATTTCCCCTTTGTTTGTGTTGCCCACTGCCCCTGGAATTCCCCCCGGGAACTAGAGCTGAAATGAGAAGCCAGTAGCTTTTCACAAAAAACCTTGCGGGAAATCGAGAAACTCTAGTGATATCTCAGTGCATTCTTCTCGCTAGGGTTTCGAGATTCTCACCAGATTCTCAGTAACTTTAAATCTCCCTAAAAAAACCACCCGGGGCATGCGCAGCCCTTTTACAGGATGGCACGGGCTGCATCGGCGACATTTTGGGAAAGGGCAGCTGGTTTACACATGCTCAGAACCGGCTGGCCTTCCCCAAGTGGTTGCCGACACAGCCGGCGCCAAGTTCGAAAAGGCATTGCACAGGACGGCAGTGGGAGGTAATTTAGTAAAATAAATAAATAATAAAATGTTAAAAATTAAAATACATTTTGCACACGCTCAGAGCATCTTTAGGGTATTTTAAGGTTACTGAGAATCTCATGAGAAATGGTTTGAAAATCGGTCAATTCTTGGTTTATTCTCGTTCTTGGGAATCCCATCGAGAAGTCGGTTCTCGATGACATTCTCAAGAAATACGAGATCTTGTTTCAGCCCTACCTGGAGCACATACTCTCTGCTCCCTCCCAACCCATCCAAAAACCTCCCTCTTCCACCAAGGTTTCCTTAGCTCCACATCCCCATACACTGCTTGCTTAGTCTTCTCTTTAACCTTCAGATTCCTCCTTCTCCCCTGTAACTAAGCTCATCACGTGCCCCTGCGACTTCTCAACTTCCTGAATGTATCCTTGTCTCTCCCTAATTCCCCCTCTCCCGTGTCTCTCCTAGACTGTAAGCCCCTCGGGGCAGAGACCTGTGTCTCTCCTCATGACTATTCTACACCAGACCCATTGCTGGTGCTATATTAATAATGAAAGTAATAGGAACTATATCTGGGGCTATAGGTTCTTGCAGACACCTCACTCTTTTATAGGAATACATAGGGTAGCTGGATGTAATGACTGCATTTCTTCTGTGCTCCAGGAGTTGGAGTGGGGGAAAAGGTGATGGTGGGGAAGGGGGAGGGGGAGCGGGAAATTTTACATGGAGGAGCAGTTTGGAATGTTTGAAAGGATGGTTCAGTATCAATGTTGATATCGAAATTTGGATGAAGAGTGACCCAGTGAGATGAACGCGCTCAGTTATCGCCTCCGAAACAGAGCCCCATTTTCCGTCCCCACCCCACGCGAAGCTCAACCAAATAATCTCCATTGCACAAAGTGACAGTGGGCGGGCCTAGGTAGCGAGCGAGAGAGAAAGAGATCGATCAATCGGTATATCGTCCTAACTGAATAGCAAAATTCCAAAGAGTGACATTTTTGAACAGTCAGTTACAAAACGGTGAATTCCCCCTAGCGATTTCCCAAATTGTATCAGGTCAAATCAGCACCTTTGTTTGTGTGAACATTCAAACTATGTGACATGAGAATGATTTTAATTAACACTAGAAATGGGACTCTGGGTGGAGTTTTGATTTTTTTCCAGTTTCCGTTCATGATTTTTGGATCAAATTTCGGTTTAGTTTTTGGGGGGAATGGGGGGGTTTCCATTGATTCCCCCCCCCTCCCCCATTTTTTTCCTCATTTACTTCAATGGATTTTCTCCCATTGAAGTCAATGAAAACAAACCGGGGAAAAAATCAATCAATAAAACCCCCCCACAAAATGGCAGAACCGAAAAGGAACCACAATTGCAGTTTACGGTTCTAAACCCGGAAAGGTCATTTTTGGGCTGTTTTAGTTCTATCCAAAACCAAAATTCCCACCCTTAGTTATCACTTCTGTAGTGCTTTCAGCATTCACAGTGCCTTCCAATTCTTATAGGACTGTGGGACGGGAAGGGACCACAAGGGTAATCTAGTTCCACCTCCCAACAGCCAGGCGTGATATTTGACCAGTTTGGTCCAGTTTGGCAAAATGGATTGTTAAAAAGTAGAGCAGAAAATGGGGTTTCTGATTTGGTTCCAGTACTCTGTGGCCTTAATGTGGCTTCATTCTCTTGGTGTTGACCTTGCTACATGACTTCTGGAATATTACCTAAGTTTAATAATTAGTCGTTTTAATTATTAGTACTGGTTACGGTATTCAGGGCAAGAATAGGCCATAAGGCAAGATAGAACACAGTTCTGTCTAGTAACAGGGGAAAGTTTCCAAAATGACCCTAGTAGAAAGAATTAGGATTAAATATTCAATGGGGCCAATCCTAAGCCCCGTGGATCTCCCATATGTGTGCACACGCGCTCGGTTTCTGAGCGGCACTGTGTGCCGGTGATGCCAGTGCACGTACACGCGGCTAAGTGCACGATCCACGGGACTTGAGATTGGCCCCAATGTCTTCAATGGCCTGGAGTTTTGTAGCTGGGTGTCCTTTGCGCAGATTCCTTGGGTGTTAACAAATGTGGCGGTGGCCCTGCTGAGGCCCACGAGCCGCTGGCACGTTTGTTGGCCGGGCTGCCGCATGTTGCCCAGGTTTGCTTCCATGTGTGTTGGCAACGAGCCCAGTCTGCGATCCCAGACTTTTCTGGGATCGCAGCCCGTGATCACAGCCAACGTGCCTGGGCAATGACCTGCCTGATCAGGCCTAAGCGGGTTATCATGTGTGCTAGACCACTGTTTCAGGACTGGTCCTGGGAAGGTGCTGCCAGGGCCATCATGGTTGCTTGCCACGGGGGCAGGGTGCTGGGCACTGAGTGGGGGCAGGGGCGGGGCTGACCCACATCCACCTGTCTCCCTGCCCTCCCTGGCAGCCGGCATGTTTGCTGTGTTGGCGTACCGGGTCCGGATTGTGTTGCCATCGAGTTCCTGACATGGGACGGGTTGTGAGTGCGGTGCTCCGTTGTCACGTCTGTTAGCACCCCTTGTTGTTGGAGGAGGGGGGAACAGTGGTATTCGCCCACTAAAGGGAATGAGCCTTAGGGAGTGGGAATGATTTTACCTCTCTGCCTCCCCTCCTTCTGTTATCTCTTGACATACTTTGTGCACTAGATTCACCTAGATTTGACCTAGAACCACATCTCTTGGCCTGACTAACGTGTTCAATATGATTGGACATGAAAAGCTTCTCATTAGAGCTGAAAGGAGTACCCCAAAATCAGTGAACGAATCAAATGCTCACTACGCAAATCAAAAATGGAAGTTCAGGTAATCACCAATATCCGTTTGCGCTCTTTTGTGTATCCGTTTCTGCTATTCCATTTTGGTTTGGTTATGGCAGTATTTTATTTTTGCTATTGGTCATACCACTTCAGCAATACTCTCTCTTTTATGCATGTACAATTGCCAATTGCCAAAAAATGAGACAAGTCCAGGCAGGCAGGCAGACAGGCAGCCATCCTTGGGCGAGCCCTGCCCCCCCCCCCCTGCAACAGCACAGATCCCCTGACCACCTCCTCCTCCTCCATTCCAGGTGAGAGACAGGGGCTCCACCCCCCTGGGAGGGAAGCAATCAGCCACAGCCAAGAGGGCCCGCCCGCCCCAGTGGGCGGCAGCCCCTGACAGCGCCCACGCTACACAGCCACCGCCGCCCATTGCCGTGGGACAGCACGCATGCGCTCACACGACACCTGCAGGCCTGGCTTCCCCCCGATACCTGAACTGTTAACACCTATGATGCCTCCCTATACCTCCCTTGCCTCCTCGCCCTCTATCACCTCCCTCTTTCTCGCCTTTCTCATAAACCCCCTCCTTCTCCCTCTTCCACCACCAGTGGCCTTTCTCCAGCCAACCTACCCCTTATTCTCACCCACACCCATCCCACCTCCTCACCCTCATCCCCCCTTGCCCATTCCCCCTAGGCCCACCCCCACCTCTCCTCGCCCAAACCCGTCACACCCAGGTGTCCCGCAGAGCACTGTGACCAGTATGAGGCCAGTGCGCCACCCAAACCCCACAAACCCAGCCATTCCCCATCCCCCAACCTCATCTGCATCCCGTTGCTCCCCAAACACCAAATGCCTTTTTCCTGCTCCCTCTGGAACTGCCGCTCATCCGTGGCTAAAGCCCCCTTCATCCATGATCTCTTCCTCTCTCGACCCTTTCAACTCCTTGCTCTTACAGAAACCTGGATCTCGCCCTCCAACTCTGTTACCCCGGCCGCTCTATGCTCCGGGGGCCTGTCGTTCTCTCACCGTCCCCGCCCTGAGGGCCAGGGCGGTGGTGTGGGTTTCCTCCTTGGCAAGCACTGCCACTTCAAAACCCTCTCCCCTCCTCCCTCACTCTCCTTCCCTTCCTTTGAGGCCCACTCTGTGCGCTTATACTCCCCTCTACACCTTCGGGTTGCTGTCATTTACCGCCCCCCGGGCTCCCTCTCCTCTTTCCTCCCTGACTTCGAATCCTGGCTCACCTTCTTCCTCTCCGATGACATCCCCACTCTCATTCTTGGTGACTTCAACATCCACGTTGACACGCCTTCCACCCCCTCTATCTCCCGCTTTCTCTCTCTGACCTCCTCCTTTGATCTCCAACTCTGGACCGACTCCCCCACTCATACTGACGGCCACTCACTCGACCTCATCTTCTCTCGAAACTGTTCTCTTGCTGACCTCTCCTTTGACCCCTGCCCTAACTCTGATCACTTCCTCGCCTCCTTCAGCCTCTCCCACCGACCCCCCTCCTCCTCCCCCTCTCTGCGCCCCTTCCGCAATATGCAGGCCTTTACCCCCTCGGAGTTTGCCTCCTCTCTTTCCCCCCTTCTCCCCCCCGTTTTCGCCTCCTCCTCCCCTGACTCTGCTGTCTCTGCTCTCAACGCTTCTCTCTCCTTAACCCTTGACTCTCTTGCCCCCCCCTCTTCACGCGCCATCCGGCCCCTAAACCCCCGCCCCTGGCTTTCCCCTACCATCCGCTACCTCCGCTCTTGCACCCGGGCTGCCGAACGCCTCTGGCGCAAATCCCGCTCCCTCCCTGACTTCCTCCACTACAAATTCTCCCTCTCCTCCCTCTCCTCGGCTATCTCCCTAGCTAGGCAGCGCTATTATGCCTCTAGGATCGAATCTTTCTCCCGCGACCCTCGCCGCCTTTTCTCTACTTTCGACTCCCTTCTCAAACCCCCCTGCCCTCCCCCGCCCTCTTCCCTTGCTGCTCGGGATCTTGCGTCGTTCTTCACCTCCAAGATTGACAAGATCCGTCGGGATATTGCCTCCCGCCCCCCTCCGCCCCCCGCTCCCCTCCCGCCCCCTCCCCCCCCCCCCTCCCTCCTCGCATCCTTCCCTCCTGCCTCTCTCCAGGAAATCTCTGCTCTTCTCTCTTCATCCAACCCCTCCACCTGCCCCCTTGACCCGATCCCCTCCCGCCTCCTGACCTCTATTGCTCCCACTGTCGCTCCCCCCCTTCTGCATGTTGTCAATCTCTCCCTTTCCACAGGCTCCTTCCCCTCTGCCTTCAAACATGCCACTGTCTCCCCCATCCTCAAAAAGCCTACCCTGGACCCTTTCGATCCCTCTAGTTACCGGCCGGTCTCCCTCCTTCCCTTTGCTTCGAAGCTCCTGGAACGTGTCGTCTACTCCCGCTGCCTGAACCTCCTCTCTGCCAACTCCTCCCTCGACCCTCTCCAGTCCGGCTTCCGCCCCCTCCACTCTACTGAAACTGCCCTGGCCAAGATCACCAATGATCTACTTGTCGCTAAATCGAAGCGCCACTACTCCGTTCTTGTCCTCCTTGACCTCTCTGCCGCCTTTGACACTGTCGACCACTCGCTCCTCTTGGACTCCCTTTACTCTTTGGGCTTCCGTGGCTCTGTCTTTGACTGGTTCTCCTCCTACCTCTCTGACCGCTCCTTTAATGTCTCCCTCCCCGAGTCGACCTCCCCCTCCCTTCCCCTCTCGGTTGGGGTTCCCCAAGGTTCTGTCCTTGGCCCTCTCCTCTTCTCTATCTACACCCGGTCCCTTGGTGAAATTATTGCCTCCCACGGGTTCCAATACCATCTCTATGCTGATGACACCCAACTCTATCTCTCTACCCCCTCTCTCTCCTCCTCTGTCCGCTCACGCCTCGTCGACTGCCTCTCTGATATCTCCGCCTGGATGTCCCGACGCCAACTCAAACTGAACATGGCCAAGACTGAACTCCTCATTTTTCCTCCCTCCCCCTCCTCTCCCTCTGACCTGACCGTCTGCATTGATGGGGTCACCATCCGTCCTGTTCTCCGTGCCCGCAGCTTGGGCTTCATTTTTGACACGCACCTCTCCTTTAAACCTTACATTGACTCTGTGGCCAAATCCTGCCGATTCGCTCTCCTCAACATTGCCCGCATTCGCCCCTTTCTATCTGTCTCCTCGGCCAAAATCCTTGTTCATGCCATGGTTATCTCTCGCCTCGACTACTGCAACCTCCTCCTTGCTGGCCTCCCTCGCTCCCACCTGTCCCCCCTTGTGGCGATCCAAAACTCTGCCGCCAAGGTCATTCACTCTGCCCGTCGCTTCGACCATGTGACGCCTCTCCTCCTCTCCCTTCACTGGCTCCCCCTTCCTGAACGTATCCTGTTCAAACTCCTGGTTTTCACGTTCAAATCGCTCCATGACCAAGCTCCCCCTTACCTCTCGGACCTAATCGCCCTACGCGCTCCTGCGCGCGCTCTCCGCTCTTCCGCTGTCCCCTCCCTCGCTCTCCCTCGCTTCTCCTGCTCGCCCAACCGCCTTCGTCCCTTCTCCCTCGCTGCCCCGCATGCCTGGAACTCCCTCCCTGCCGACGTCCGCCTTGCCTCCTCCCTCCGCTCCTTCAAATCCATCCTCAAGACCCACCTTTTCCATGCTGCCTTTCCCAATGCCCGCTAGCCTTTCCCCTTACTCTTACTGTCAGCCCTCCTCTGCTGACTGCTGCTACCAACTTCATTGTAACCAAGCCAAGCACACGCACCTGAGACTTTGCATCCACCTGAATGTTTCTTTGTCTTCTCCCATGTCTCTCCCACTGTCCCCTCCCCCTGTCTCCCCCCCTTTGTTTTTGTCTCTTAGATTGCAAGCCACAGGCAGGGACCACATCTAATTCTATGTTCTGTACAGCACCAGGTCATGCGGCTGGCGCTTTATAAATGTCTAATAATAATAATAATAATAATAATAATACCAACGAAATAGCCAAACAACTGAAATATAAAAATAACCAACCCGAAAAAATGGAAACCCAAATTAAAACAGAACGGAATAACTGAAAAAACAGATATGCAAGTACTACTTTCAGGTGCTCCAAGGGCTACCAAAAAATGTAGGTCATTCTGGCAGGTAACAAACCCACTACCGGTTTTAGCTCCATTTTTCATCCATATCTATTTTACTAGGAGCTTGTGAGTGTGAATTAACGTTTTGGGCTGTAAGTCTATTTGTTCTTGTAATTGCTACGTTTTGGTCCTAATTGAATAGTGTGATCGCTGTCCATTTTAACAGAAGGAACTGTGCTTGAGGGAATAAGGAATCTTTTCTGGTCACAAGTTCAGAAATATTAATAGCCGTTTTGAAATGGATGAGGCAAGAGTGGGGAACTCCAGGCCTGGGGCCACAGTGATTTTTATGTGACCCTTCCCAGGTTCTTGATCTTTTGCTTAGATCCAGTTCCTCACCCTAACTGAACTGAAGGTAAGGAAGGAGAGATGAAGGCCTGTCCACAAGGATTCATTATCCGGACTCTCCTCTTCCCGAGCGCCTCTCTTAAGCACCCCTGTGGCCCTCGGAACTTGGACTAATTTTCAAAGTAGCCCCTAGCATGGAAAAGGTCCCCCACCCTTGACCTAGGGCATTTGAATTGAATTTATATCTGCAACTATTCCAAGATACCTTCCAGACGGCTGCACCGGAGCAACGTTGTGTGCAGGCAAATTCCAGCACGATGTGACATTCCCCACGAGCTTAGCCAGCTGATGGCTCTGTGAGGTGTTTATCTTCGACAAGGAAAATAAGCCCCATTAGAAGCAGGCAGAGGCCTGTAATTGTGCCGGCCCAGGCGAAGCCATGTGCTTATAATTATTTTCTCATTCATGGATGCTTTTACAAGAAAAGGAGGAAGAATGAAAAGAATCGATTAAATCCTCTCAGTAGCATCAATGTTGACGCCACGTATAAGTGCCTGATCCAGCTACATCTCTCTGCATCTCGCTCTACCTGCAATTCAAGAAAATTACCTTCCAAATGACCGTGTTTAGTCTGATACCCACGTACAGGCTGGGCTGTGAGCAGTGGAGGAAAATGAAATGGACTCCAACTTTAATCCAGAAAAGATTTCCTTGGGCTTTTTGAGAGGGCTAGCTCTCAAGCTGCCCATTCGATTTATTGAAGGTCATAGATATTAGTGAGAGGGGTGGGAGGAATGGAAGAGAATTTCAGCGGTTGTTTCTGGTAAAGAATGGACACACACACACTCTCCCTGAATACATTAATCCTTCTACTTCAAAGCTTTACCTCTCCTTTTCAAACGACCCAGGCCCTGCCGTCTTGGTGCTGTCCCAGTGTCTGGAGGCCATTGCGACGTGGTTGTGGCAGAGAAGACTGAAGCTCAATCCTGATAAGATGGAGGTGATGGTGGTGGGTAGAGCAGGGGAGGTGCTGGCCCCCCTTGTGGAGGGGGTGTACCCCGCTGTGGCCCAACAGGTGCAGAGTCTGGGGATGTTATTGGATTCGGGTCTCCGCCTGGATCAGCAGGTGGAGGTGGTGGCGAAGGCGGCTTTCCGCCAGCTGTATCTTGTGCGGAGGCTGCGCCCGTATATCTCCAGATCTGACCTGGCCACTTTGATCCATGCATTCATCACCTCAAGGCTGGACTACTGTAACGCGCTCCACGTGGGGCTTCCCTGGATGCTGGTCCGGAGGTTGCAGCTAGTTCAGAATGCAGTGGCCCGTCTCTTAAAGGGACGGGTCGATGCGAGCACATAACACCGGTGCTCCGTGCGCTGCACTGGCTGCCTATAACGTACCTAGCCAGATTCAAGGTGTTGACGTTGATCTATAAAGCCCTGTACGGTCTTGGCCCCGGAGATATCAGGGACCACCTCGCCTTCCGCGATTCATGACGACCCCTTCGGTCCACCGGGAGCGCCCTCTTAGANCAAGGGTAATCTAGTTCCACCTCCCAACAGCCAGGCGTGATATTTGACCAGTTTGGTCCAGTTTGGCAAAATGGATTGTTAAAAAGTAGAGCAGAAAATGGGGTTTCTGATTTGGTTCCAGTACTCTGTGGCCTTAATGTGGCTTCATTCTCTTGGTGTTGACCTTGCTACATGACTTCTGGAATATTACCTAAGTTTAATAATTAGTCGTTTTAATTATTAGTACTGGTTACGGTATTCAGGGCAAGAATAGGCCATAAGGCAAGATAGAACACAGTTCTGTCTAGTAACAGGGGAAAGTTTCCAAAATGACCCTAGTAGAAAGAATTAGGATTAAATATTCAATGGGGCCAATCCTAAGCCCCGTGGATCTCCCATATGTGTGCACACGCGCTCGGTTTCTGAGCGGCACTGTGTGCCGGTGATGCCAGTGCACGTACACGCGGCTAAGTGCACGATCCACGGGGCTTGAGATTGGCCCCAATGTCTTCAATGGCCTGGAGTTTTGTAGCTGGGTGTCCTTTGCGCAGATTCCTTGGGTGTTAACAAATGTGGCGGTGGCCCTGCTGAGGCCCACGAGCCGCTGGCACGTTTGTTGGCCGGGCTGCCGCATGTTGCCCAGGTTTGCTTCCATGTGTGTTGGCAACGAGCCCAGTCTGCGATCCCAGACTTTTCTGGGATCGCAGCCCGTGATCACAGCCAACGTGCCTGGGCAATGACCTGCCTGATCAGGCCTAAGCGGGTTATCATGTGTGCTAGACCACTGTTTCAGGACTGGTCCTGGGAAGGTGCTGCCAGGGCCATCATGGTTGCTTGCCACGGGGGCAGGGTGCTGGGCACTGAGTGGGGGCAGGGGCGGGGCTGACCCACATCCACCTGTCTCCCTGCCCTCCCTGGCAGCCGGCATGTTTGCTGTGTTGGCGTACCGGGTCCGGATTGTGTTGCCATCGAGTTCCTGACATGGGACGGGTTGTGAGTGCGGTGCTCCGTTGTCACGTCTGTTAGCACCCCTTGTTGTTGGAGGAGGGGGGAACAGTGGTATTCGCCCACTAAAGGGAATGAGCCTTAGGGAGTGGGAATGATTTTACCTCTCTGCCTCCCCTCCTTCTGTTATCTCTTGACATACTTTGTGCACTAGATTCACCTAGATTTGACCTAGAACCAAATCTCTTGGCCTGACTAACGTGTTCAATATGATTGGACATGAAAAGCTTCTCATTAGAGCTGAAAGGAGTACCCCAAAATCAGTGAACGAATCAAATGCTCACTACGCAAATCAAAAATGGAAGTTCAGGTAATCACCAATATCCGTTTGCGCTCTTTTGTGTATCCGTTTCTGCTATTCCATTTTGGTTTGGTTATGGCAGTATTTTATTTTTGCTATTGGTCATACCACTTCAGCAATACTCTCTCTTTTATGCATGTACAATTGCCAATTGCCAAAAAATGAGACAAGTCCAGGCAGGCAGGCAGACAGGCAGCCATCCTTGGGCGAGCCCTGCCCCCCCCCCCCTGCNCCTGCTCGCCCAACCACCTCCGTCCCTTCTCCCTCGCTGCCCCCCATGCCTGGAACTCCCTCCCTGCCCACATCCGCCTTGCCTCCTCCCTCCGCTCCTTCAAATCCATCCTCAAGACCCACCTTTTCCATGCTGCCTTTCCCAATGCGCGCTAGCCTTTCCCCTTACTCTTACTGTCAGCCCTCCTCTGCTGACTGCTGCTACCAACTTCATTGTAACCAAGCCAAGCACACGCACCTGAGACTTTGCATCCACCTGAATGTTTCTTTGTCTTCTCCCATGTCTCTCCCACTGTCCCCTCCCCCTGTCTCCCCCCCTTTGTTTTTGTCTCTTAGATTGCAAGCCACAGGCAGGGACCACATCTAATTCTATGTTCTGTACAGCACCAGGTCATGCGGCTGGCGCTTTATAAATGTCTAATAATAATAATAATAATAATAATAATACCAACGAAATAGCCAAACAACTGAAATATAAAAATAACCAACCCGAAAAAATGGAAACCCAAATTAAAACAGAACGGAATAACTGAAAAAACAGATATGCAAGTACTCCTTTCAGGTGCTCCAAGGGCTACCAAAAAATGTAGGTCATTCTGGCAGGTAACAAACCCACTACCGGTTTTAGCTCCATTTTTCATCCATATCTATTTTACTAGGAGCTTGTGAGTGTGAATTAACGTTTTGGGCTGTAAGTCTATTTGTTCTTGTAATTGCTACGTTTTGGTCCTAATTGAATAGTGTGATCGCTGTCCATTTTAACAGAAGGAACTGTGCTTGAGGGAATAAGGAATCTTTTCTGGTCACAAGTTCAGAAATATTAATAGCCGTTTTGAAATGGATGAGGCAAGAGTGGGGAACTCCAGGCCTGGGGCCACAGTGATTTTTATGTGACCCTTCCCAGGTCCTTGATCTTTTGCTTAGATCCAGTTCCTCACCCTAACTGAACTGAAGGTAAGGAAGGAGAGATGAAGGCCTGTCCACAAGGATTCATTATCCGGACTCTCCTCTTCCCGAGCGCCTCTCTTAAGCACCCCTGTGGCCCTCGGAACTTGGACTAATTTTCAAAGTAGCCCCTAGCATGGAAAAGGTCCCCCACCCTTGACCTAGGGCATTTGAATTGAATTTATATCTGCAACTATTCCAAGATACCTTCCAGACGGCTGCACCGGAGCAACGTTGTGTGCAGGCAAATTCCAGCACGATGTGACATTCCCCACGAGCTTAGCCAGCTGATGGCTCTGTGAGGTGTTTATCTTCGACAAGGAAAATAAGCCCCATTAGAAGCAGGCAGAGGCCTGTAATTGTGCCGGCCCAGGCGAAGCCATGTGCTTATAATTATTTTCTCATTCATGGATGCTTTTACAAGAAAAGGAGGAAGAATGAAAAGAATCGATTAAATCCTCTCAGTAGCATCAATGTTGACGCCACGTATAAGTGCCTGATCCAGCTACATCTCTCTGCATCTCGCTCTACCTGCAATTCAAGAAAATTACCTTCCAAATGACCGTGTTTAGTCTGATACCCACGTACAGGCTGGGCTGTGAGCAGTGGAGGAAAATGAAATGGACTCCAACTTTAATCCAGAAAAGATTTCCTTGGGCTTTTTGAGAGGGCTAGCTCTCAAGCTGCCCATTCGATTTATTGAAGGTCATAGATATTAGTGAGAGGGGTGGGAGGAATGGAAGAGAATTTCAGCGGTTGTTTCTGGTAAAGAATGGACACACACACACTCTCCCTGAATACATTAATCCTTCTACTTCAAAGCTTTACCTCTCCTTTTCAAACGACCCAGGCCCTGCCGTCTTGGTGCTGTCCCAGTGTCTGGAGGCCATTGCGACGTGGTTGTGGCAGAGAAGACTGAAGCTCAATCCTGATAAGATGGAGGTGATGGTGGTGGGTAGAGCAGGGGAGGTGCTGGCCCCCCTTGTGGAGGGGGTGTACCCCGCTGTGGCCCAACAGGTGCAGAGTCTGGGGATGTTATTGGATTCGGGTCTCCGCCTGGATCAGCAGGTGGAGGTGGTGGCGAAGGCGGCTTTCCGCCAGCTGTATCTTGTGCGGAGGCTGCGCCCGTATATCTCCAGATCTGACCTGGCCACTTTGATCCATGCATTCATCACCTCAAGGCTGGACTACTGTAACGCGCTCCACGTGGGGCTTCCCTGGATGCTGGTCCGGAGGTTGCAGCTAGTTCAGAATGCAGTGGCCCGTCTCTTAAAGGGACGGGTCGATGCGAGCACATAACACCGGTGCTCCGTGCGCTGCACTGGCTGCCTATAACGTACCTAGCCAGATTCAAGGTGTTGACGTTGATCTATAAAGCCCTGTACGGTCTTGGCCCCGGAGATATCAGGGACCACCTCGCCTTCCGCGATTCATGACGACCCCTTCGGTCCACCGGGAGCGCCCTCTTGGAGGTCCCCCGTGTAAGGCGGGGGGCCACAATGGAGAGGGCGTTCTCGGTGGCAGGGCCGCGGTTGTGGAACTTCCTCCCGGACGAAGCCCGCCTGGCCCCAAGTCTGCTGGCTTTTCGGCGGGCCTGTAAGATGTGGCTGTTCTCCCAGGCCTTCGGGGGAGGGGAGGGAGGGGTGGAGATTAGGGTGGTGGGTTTTTTTATTTTTAAATTGTTGAATTATTGTAATTTTAAATGGTGATTTTAAAAGTGTTTTAGCGTATTTTGGAAGCCGCCCTGAGATGTCGTAGGCATGAGGGGGCGGCATATAAATATAACTAACTAACTAACTAAATAACTAAATAAATAACTAAATAAATAAATAAATAAAAATTCCTCCTGAAAACCTACCTATTCTGTCAGGCTTTCCCTAGATCCTCATCCCCTCAATCTGCTCCCTGGTTTACCCAAAGTCCCCCTCTCCCCTGTAACCATTGGCCCGGACACCTGCCACTTCTCAACTTCTTGAATGTATCCCCTGCCCCCCTCTCTCCCCCCCTGCCTTCTTCGTCTCCCCTCCTTTGTCTGTCCTAGATTGTATGCAAGGCCACTGGGGCAGTGACCTGTCTCTAATTAAAGACTGTCCAGCACCAAGTACATTGCTTGCGCTAGATAAATACTATACACTAAATGTGAAATGTTATAATACTACATAATAATGATGATCTTTGAACAGGGGCGTAGCTGTCATCAATGAAGCAGGAGCAGCTGCACCAAGGCCCACGTGCCTAGGGGCTAGGGGTGTGCAATTTGTTTTTGTTATTTTAATTACAAAAACTAACCAAGCCACATTGGTTTTACTAATTAAAATACGAAAGCAGAGGACAAAGGTACTGAAAACAAACAAAAAAAGCATCTGTTTAATATTAAATAAACAGTAAAAAACCTGGCGAATGCACAAAATGGCCTCTGAGGCAGTTTTCCGCATGCACGGCCATTCCACAAAATGGCGCCAGTATCATTGGTGCAGTTTTGTAAAAAGGGCAACCAGTCCGCCCATGCAGAGTGGCCACTGGGCCCATTTTGGAAAAGGGCTGCGCATGTGCGGAATGGTTTTGCGGACGCGCAGTGGTTTTTAATTTTCTTTATTTAAACAAAATAAAATAAGCTAAGGGGGGAAAAAATGCTGAAAACAGTAGGGACATTTATGGAACCCCCTGAAAATGAAGGGGTGCTGTCTGCCGGGATGCAAAGTTGCCCACTGGGTCTGTTTGGTCCCAGTCCCGATTCCAGTTTGGGCTCGATCCTGTGGGCCTCAGCACAACCTCGGCTGTGTCCTTACACTTCCCTTGTTGTCTGCCAGAATGAATATCAGTTCCAAATTCATTTCCGTATCTTGGTTCATTCGTTCTGCTAAGAATATCAGAACATAGTCAGTGCCATGCTGGGTCAGACCAATGGGTCCGTTGAGTTCAGCACCTGTCTCCGACACTTGCCAATCTTGGTTGTTTGGAGAAGTACCCAACAGGTCATAATTTAATTAATTAAACAAGGAGCCGTTATTTAGTTACCCTCTCAGTTAGTACTAGAACTAGGGGACACTCCATGAAACTCATGGGTGGCAAGTTTAAAACAAATAAAAGAAAGTATTTTTTCACTCCGCGTATAATTGGGTTGTGGAATCTACTGCCAGAGGCTGTGGTGAGGGCCAGTACTAGAGTTGAGTTTAAAAGAGGTTTGGACAAGTTTCTGGACGATCGGTCCATTAGTAGCTATTAGCCAGACAGGTTCAGATAACATGAGGGGAGCTGGGGGGAAACAACAGGGAATGGATCCCCCATTGTGACTTGTTGGGTGCGTCTCCCAAGCCACCGTGATGGGCCACTGTCGGAGACAGGATGCTGGGCTAGATGGACCATTGGTCTGACCCAGTAGGGCACTGACTATGTTCTTATCTGTATTTTATGGTGCAAAACAGCCCTGAGCTTTTGGGCAAAGGATGGTAAAAAACCCCACAAAAACCTACATACAGATTGCTTGGCTAGCCGAGGTGGTTTGCCAAATTCAACATCCCATTTCAGGGCTTTCCCTGTGTGAATGAGAAATCAGGGACGCACCAGTTGGGTTTTTTTTTTGGTGCCATCTTGATTTACTGGCAAACCGGGCTTTGTGGAGGCATTTGAGCATTTGTTTACCTTGAGCAAGTACAGTTGGTGTCACTGTCACTTAATTGGGATGCTGATAATTGGGATTCCCACCTAAATGGAACAGAACTCTGGGGATGGTTCTCCAGTGCTATTTCTGTCCTTTAATTGGGACATCACTTTGTGGAACTGGGGTGCACTATTTTCAAAGGAAAAACCAAGATCACTTTTCAGAGAGTTCTCCAAAAGCCACAGAAACTGAAAATTAAAGAATCGTAGAACTGGAAAGATTCCCAAAGATCATCTTGTCCAGCTACCCTGCCGTTTAACGAGGTCGACAATACCTAAACCATTCCTGAGAGATGCATGTCTAACCTTTTAATAAAGGCATCCAGAATTTCCATGGGCAGATTATTCCACTGCGGAACTATTCTGCTAGCTAGGAAATTCTCCCTAATGTTATAGGGGGCTACCTAGCTGAGTCTATCTCAGCCCAGTATTGTCACAACCGGACACGGCAGCAGGGTTTCAGATCCAGTTCTTCCAGGGTCTCTGGCAGAGGCCTCACCCAAGCATGTTACCTGAGACTCACCCAGGCATACTACTAGGGATGTGCAAACAGAACCGAGTTCGGAAATTTGGTTCGGTTCAAAAATTGAGTTCGGTCGACTGAACTATTTGAGTTTGGGCCGAACTCCCGAACATCCCTACATACTACATGGACCTTCCAGGGTCCCCGACAGAGACCTCACTCAGGCATGCTTCTGAAGACCCTTTAGGATCTCTGACAGAGGCCTCACCCAGGTGTGCTATCTGGGATGCCCCACAGAGGCCAGAGCTCCTGAATCACAGATGCTAGGGATTGAACTTGGGGCCTTATATAGGCAAAGCATGCGCTCTGTTACTTGAGCCACAGCCCACCTGATGTTTAGGAATAAGATCTCCATTTATCCTAAATCTTTTCTCCTTTAATTTGAAGGCGAGATCATTGTGGATGGTTACAGATCATTTAATTTAAAGGAGACATCATTGTTGCTATAGATTATCAATACCATTGGCTCAATGTGCAGCAGCGGTCCAAAAAGCAATCAGCATGTTAGGGAGAATTTGGAAGAAAGGGAGAGAAAACAAAATGGAATATAGGATGATGCCACTCTATAAAACTACGGTGTGACCACACCTCGAGTACTGTGTGCAGTTTGGGTCGCCCCAGCTCAACAAAGACATAGCAGAACTAGAAAAGGGGCAGAGAAGGGCAACGGAAATGATCTGCTACCAGCTTCTGTGCAAGGAAAGGCTGAGTAGGTTGGAGAAGAGGCAGCTAAGAGGGGACATGATATAAGTTTACAAGATCATGAAAGGCTTGGAGCAGGTCAACAGGTAGCTGCCATTTATCCTTTCTTTTTAAAAAAATAATAGAACCAGGGGTCACTTTAAAAGGAAGTTGTTTTTCATGCAGCGTACAATAAATCTGTGGAACTCATTGCCAGAGATAATTGTCCAGGGCGGTAGTATAACTGGCTTTAAAAAGGAATTGGTTGAATTGGGAGGTGGGGGCTACTAGTTAGGGTTAGTCAGGGGAACAAGACCCTTGATTGTCAAAAGCTGGGGGGGAGAATGGCTGGAACTGGATCATTCCATTGCTGCCTATGCCCCTGAGGCCATAGAGGCCGGCCCCTGTGGGAGAAGGAATACTGGGGGGAATGGCCATTGGTCTGGCCCAGTAAATGGCACTGACTATTAGGGCTGTAGCGGAATATCACAGCGGTAGCTATTTCCGGCGGAAACAGTGTTTCCGCAATTAGTGGAATGGCATGGCAGAGGCTTTCATTCCGCGGTTTCATTCCGCGGTTCCGCGTTTCCGCTTATTTAATTCCGCAATTTAGTGGAATCGTGGAAACATGACATTTTCGCTATTTCCGCAATTCCGCCAGCGCCAAAATATTGCGGAATAGTGGTTTTCCGCGATTTCCGCGATTTTTCCGTGATTTTTCCGCAATTCCGCGTTTTGCAGAATTCCGGCGGAATTAGCGGAATATCCGCAGAAATGTCGCGGTGTGGCTTGGGCATTTCCTAAATTGCGGAACTGAATCGCGGCTCGGTAAAAGCTGCTGCCGCATCAGCCCTACTGACTATGTTCTTCCGTTCCTTCTCTCTGGTTCTATCCTCAATGTCCAAAGAGAACAACTGGGCGCCATTTTGCTTTTATCGGACTTTTATATACTTGAAAATTGTAATCATATCCCCTCTTAATTTTCTTTTTTTTAACGCTAAATCTTCCCAGGTTTTTCATTCTCTTCTCGTAGGCCGTCCTCTCTATTCACTTGATCATCTTTGTTGCTCTCCCCTGAACTGTATCTGAAATAATTTTCCACAGGGACCACCATTTTCATTGGGTGAAAACCAATGCGCAGCCACATCCTGGGGAGCCGGGGGGCTGCCCCTGACCAGAACTGGTTGGGGAATGGAACGTTTCCATGGCCTGACCGGGAGCGACATGCAGCTGGCTGGTTCCACCCCTGTGCTGAGGCTGGCACCTGCCCCCTACCATAACAGGCAGCCATGGCTGGCGACCATGGCAACCCTCCATGCCAGACCAGAGTGTCGAGGAAACAGATGCACCCACCTGGTTCGGCCTACTATGACCCATCTGGGTGGCCCTTGGGCCTGGACTATGGACCCACTTCCTTCCGGGGATGTGATGGGATTTTATTTTATTTTTTGATTTAGAAATAAATAAACCAGCAAAAATACTTCTTTTTCTGTATGATGTAAATTTTTAACACAGTACCGTCGTGACAAAGGTCGCCTCCTCTTTTACTGGGAGAGCCACTTACTCATCAGAATATATTTCCATCCCCAACAGAGTCTTGATAAAGAGGTTTCCACCTTACAACGACTTTTTGAGAACTTTGACTTTGGGTTTAAGTCCTGCTTCTTTGACTCCAAATCGTTGGTTTGGCCTAGATCAAACCAAACCAACTCCATGTTTGTTTTAATGATGAATCACCGACTAATGAAATCATGCACAAATGGACAGAAATTGAAATTGGAATTAGCAGGTTTACCACCTTCTCCCAGGTTTTCAGCCGGGGGCAGGGGGGTTACATTGAAAAGAGGGTGTGGAGGTTCCTATGGCTGACCCCTCTCTGGCATGGCCACCACTCGAAGCCCCAATTTCTACTGGTTATCACAGTGATGAAACAGGTTCTGAATTTGGTCCCCATGAGTAATACCTACATTTTTTAGTACCAGTAGGCTACTCAATCACCCATCAGGTGCCTGGGTAGCTGAAAAACTGGTAATTTCCGGTACTGCTTTTTAAATTTTCTGGTGACTGATTGGTAAGCTGAGACAGAAATCCAAAAAATCGGTACCAGAAGTTGACTTTCCAGGACATTGGGTACTCAGATCAGGCACTAATCAGGTACCTGGAATGTTCTGGTCAATTTGCGTACCGGACATTTGACGGGTATCCTCGTTTTTGCGGGTACTCGTTTCAACTCTAGTTAGTGCTACCAGAGGTGCCCCTAACTGACTTAAAGAAATTGGAGTCTCCGGCGGAGCTTCTAGACTCTGGTTCAAACCCCGGAGTCTTTGGGTGAAAGTTAAACCCAGAGAGGTGGACAGCCTAATAAGGAGACATCAACCCAATTACAGGTATTTAAAACAGGAAACTCTAAAAAGGATGGGATTGAGCCTGAAGGGAGGCCCCAGGAGGGCTGGTGGGTGCCAGAGGTTGCTCCCAGGGGAGAGGAGACTAGGGCTGAATTAAGGAGAGGCTTTCATTCTCGTGAGAATCTTGCAGTAATCAAGAACCGTCACCAAGATCTCAACACGTTCTTGGTAACTGTTCTAGATCTCAGTGAGAATCTCGGCAACATTTACCATTTACTGCAATTTACCCTCTACTAATTTAATATGTCCCGCTTACCGTGTACTGCGTTCATCCCAGTAATACGCATGCGCAACATGGCCATTGGCCACCACAGTTGATCTGCACATGTGCAGCCCTCTTCCAAGATGGCACTGGCAGGGTTGCCGCCATTTTGGAAAAGGGAAGCCACTGTGTGCATGTGCATTATTTATTTATTTATTTATTTGTTATATTTATTAGCCACGCCCTCATGCCTACAGCATCCCGGGGCGGCTTACAGCACTAAAAACAACAATAATAAATTATTAATTTTAAACATTTTTTAAAAACATCTTCCCCCCACCTACCCCTCCTTCCCACTCCCCACCCTCCTCCAAAGGCCTGGGCAAACAGCCAGGTCTTGCAGGCTCGGCAGAACGCCAGCAGACCCGGGGCCAGGCGAGCTTCCTCCGGGAGGGAATTCCAGAGTCGCGGCCCGGCCACCAAGAACGCCCGCTCCATTGTGGTCCCCCGCCTAACATGGGGGACCTCCAGGAAGACCCTCCGCATTACTGGGATGAACGTGGTACACGGTAAATCACGGTAAATAACGGTAAATCGCAGCAAATTGAGCAAAATTCTTGTTCAAGAACGTGACGAGAACCTATTACCGATTCTTGCTAAAAATGAGTTGAGAATCATGATTCTTTGTGAGGATTGAGAAAAAATCAAAATTGAGCTACAGCCCTAGAGGAAAGGGTAGGGAGCTCAAAGGGATTCTGAGGACAAGGTGAGTGGCTGAGGCCTGGAGGTTGGGCTCCCCAAGGGGATACTGCAGCTGATAAGCATTGGGAAGAAAGGGTGATGGCGAATCTAATGTCTGGGAATGGTGAACATAAGAATGGCCTCATCCTGCAGGTACTCACCCACCCCAAAGGCCAACCCCTTACGGGAGACCATTCCATGTGTGTTGCCCCACAAGCAATTCTTCCTCCTCCTCCTCACTTTCCTAAAATAAAGTCCAGAAATCCATTAGCCTTTTTCTTCCAAGCTGGCCATAGACACCCCAGAGGAGAGTGAAGAGTAAGTACAACCAGATGGGGCTATTTTCTGCACCCGCGGTTGCCATCGTTATCCATGTGCTTGTGCCGGTGGATGTTTTCTCATTGTTAATAATAGTTGTTCTCTCTCACTTCAAAGTCTCTCCCGGAGTTCCATTCCTCCTCTTTGCAGACGATTTGCCCAGCATCTCATACTTACTGACACACGAACCTCTGTGCGCATTCATCAATCAGCGGTGCATCTCAGCCACCGAAATTTCCTTGGCTGCAAGGGATTCAATTACTGCTCTCTGCTTACGGTGGTGTCTCAGCTGGGCAAAGAGAGAAAGCAGCCAGGGTACTAAGCTGGAAAGACAGGAAAGAAAGCAGTTGTGTCTGTCAATGTGTGACCACTGTAAATAAACACACCCCATTGGCAAAGATGCTGTGTGAGCCAAGCCTGTTTGTGAAGAAATGTAGGGAGGATGCAGGGTTTGGAGGCTGTAAAAATTTATGCAGGCAGAGACACCGCATACACTCCCTCATGGTGGTTGGATAATCTGGGGGAGAACATCTTTTCTAAGACATGGGTTCCACACCAGCATGCTGCCAGGAGGTGGGGATGGGGCTTGATCAGAAAGAGGAGGGGCAAAGAAGCTCCCCCACCCACTTTCTGATGCGGTGTGTTAACCATAAAGTATTGTGATGTCACAACGCTTGGAAGGGGTGAGAGTGCTAGGGCTGAAACTCAATCTCGATTTTCTCATGATTCTCACCAAGAATCGCAGTTCTCAACTTGTTTTTTTGGAGAGAATCGATAATAGAGAAAATCCAGGTTCTTGACACTTTCTTGTTGGATCATTTTTCTCAGTAACGTTTACCATTTACCATTACTGTTTGCCGTTACCATTTATCTTTACTGTTTACCACGTACTAGGTTTGTCCTGGCAATGCGCATGCGCAAAATGGCTGTCCTTTTCCAAAATGGTGGCGACGCTGCCACTGCCATCTTTGAAGAGTGCTGCACATGCGCAGAACAGCAGTGGTGGCCATTTTGTGCATCCACATTACCGGGAAAAACACGGCACATGGTAAACAGTAATGGTAAACGGAAACAGTAACAGTATATTGAGAAAAAATCTTGACTGAGATCTTGAACCATTATCAACATTGTCTTGAGGTCTCAGTAACGGTTCTCAATTCTTATGAGATTTTTGCAAGAAAGAAATTAATTCTCATTTCAGCCCTATGTGGGACCACGTCAGAAGAGGCGGAAGAGTCCCTGAGGCCAACCACTTTCTGAAGTGACCACACTCTTCTGACATGGTCATGCCCTTTATGGATCGTCTTGATGTCATAGTGTTCTGAAGGGGTAGGAGAAGGCAAAGTCCATGAGGGCAAGTACCTCCCCTTTGTCCCCCTCCCAGCCTAGAGGTGGGATGAAGGGTGGGTGTGGCTGCGGGGTGGGTGTGGAAGAGTCTAGGGGTGGGTGCGGGGTGGGGGTGGGGAACAGCCTAGGGGTGGGTGCAGGGGCAGGGGAAACAGTGTTCCCCCCGCACCCACCCCTAGGCTGTTCCCCCCACCCACACCCTAGGCTGTTCCCCACCCCCAACAGGCTCAGCCTAGGGGGGTGGATGTGTGTGGGGGGGGGGAGGAATCAGTCTGTGTTTACCTGCTGCAGGCTGCTGCTCTTCTGACTGCACCTTCGGGAGGCAGCAGGACTCGGGAGCGGGAACTAGGAAGCGAGCGCAACTGACTCTCTGGGGACTGAGGCAGGGAGGAAGCACGCATGCGCGCTTCCTCCCTGCCTCAGTCCCCCTAGTCAAGCTGTCTCGCCAGGGCTGTCAGTGCGACCACCCTGGAGAGATCTTCCATTGCGCCCATTGAGCAAAATGGAAAGGCTAGCCCCTCCCTCCACAGCACGTCCCATACGTGCGGTGGATGGAGGAGTTCAGCCGCCCAAATCGCATTTTCCATATGAAAACGCTTTGGGCGGCTGATTTTTGAGCCTTCTGGGACCCACTCCTCTGGAGTGGGTCCCAGAAGTCAACTAACAGCGCTGCAGAGCAGCCTCTGTCTTGTCTTTGCTTCAGAGCGGAGGCTGCTGCAGCACTGTGGTCAGTTTCATGTCAGTTTCACTGAAACTGACGACAGCGCTGCAGCAGCCTCCGCTCTGAAGCAAAGGCAAGGCAGAGGCTGCTGTGGATGGCGCTGGGAAGTGGCGGCGAGTTTTTTTGGTTTTGTTTACCATGAGCGGCGGCGCGGCACCTGTCGGGGCGCTTGGGGGGTCAGTGCCCCAAATTCCCTGGAAGGCTAGCTGCCCCTGGGGCAGCTCACAATTCATAAAACAACAATAACAAAATCCAAACAATAAAATCTCCCGCCCATCAAAACGTCTCCCCTAACAATCTTACCTAAAAACCAAACCAATGCCTATCCCCCAAATGCCCACCAAATGCTTTTTCAAATAAAAATGTTTTACGCCGCCTCCGGAAGATGCTTAGATCCATGCCCAAGTCGACCTCCTGGGGAAAGGAGTTCCACAAAACCGGGGCAGCAGCAACAGAGAATGCCTTCCTGTGCATCCCTGTCCCACAGACAAGGGTAATCGATGGAAGCTGCCAAAGGGGGCTCCTGGACAGCTGTGAGGGTCACAATGGGGCATGGAAAGAGAGGTGGTTTTTCAGATATGTGGGGTTCAGACTGTTTAGGGTTTTAAAAATCAAAAACAGCACCTTGAATTGTGTCCCGAAAGCTATAGGCGGCCAGTGCAGACTTCGGAGCACCGGTGTAATGCAATCCCAGCGACTTGCCCCTGAAAGGAGCTGGGCCGATGTATTCTGAACCAGCTGTAGCTTCCAAACAGTCATCCAGGGCGGCTCCACGTAGAGCGCTTTGCAATCATCTAGCCTCGAAGTGACGAAAGCTTGGACGACCGTGGCCGGAGCTGGGCCTAACTGAATTGCCCGTCGAGTACCCAATGCTGTACTCAAAAGTGTGGGCATTACCCACGGGTAGCAAACCAGCTTCCTGGTTCATCTGCAGTCAGTGACCGGGCCCAGGTCCAGGCAGCCAATCCCTCTGTCCAACACTGGTGGTGTCAAAGTGACTACCAGGATGGAAAAGGTTCCCCGGCCCACCCTAGAGAGAAGACTAATGGTGGAGGAGATGAGAAAAAGACGGCAGAATGGGGGGGCATAGCTCAAGTGGTAAGAGCGTATGCTTTGCATGTATAAGGCCCCAGGTTCAATCCCCAGCATCTCCACCTCAGGATTCCTGGTAGCACACTTGGAGGAGCAGCACACCAGGATGGTCTCTGTGGCAAAAGTCACTAGGCCCAGCCCCTTGCCCCTTCACTGACCCTTGGGAGTTTGGGCTTGACTAGGTCTCCAATCAACCACATGGCCTGGTTTCACAATACTGCAGGAGGAGGTCTCCAGCCAGCATGGGCTGATGGAACCTTTATCTGATTGGAGGAGGTGAACAGATACCTGCCCCAGGTGACCTCCCAATGACCAACCATGGAAAAGGGGCAAGGGGCATTAAAAAGATCAAGCCACAGCTGGCTCGCTCTCTTCGCTCTGACCTTTTTTTCCTCTGGGAACTCTTAGCACCCTGGGAGCTGAGGAAATGGCCCCGGACCCGTACAGAATAAACTAGAGCCAAGGACTGACCCCCTTGCTGCATGGCAAGGGAGCACCCAAGTTTGTGAGTAATCGCCGGTAATCTCTTAGGGAACAGTATAGGCTTAGACGCTCCAAAAGCGCCACTGAGCCTATCTCTGTATTCTGATCAATGAGTCTTGCTCAATGATTCAAAGTACCACACTTTTTCTAATCTTTGCGGCATGGTATAAGTATCATTAAAGAAATGATCCTGTTTGTTTTCAAAAGTGTCTGTGTGTGTGTGTGTGTTGTGTGCGTGTGCGTGTGTGTGTGTTGTGTGTGTGTGTTGTGTGCGTGTGCGTGTGCGTGTGTGTGTGTTGGCCCAATCGCCTCTGATCGCTCTGGCGGTTGAGTTTTTGGGAACCGAATTATTCTGGCTCGCGGGCCTGTCTGTTTAAAGAAAAGGCAGAGTTCTCATCTTCCCTAGAGGGATGGAACTCACAGCCTACAATGTCTAGGGTGGTGGCAGCAGAAGTACCGAAGCAGAAGCAGGTAGCGGGGTGCCGGAAGGCTGCGGTTTCAGGAGTAGAAAACCCCAATGGGCTCCGTTCCGCCACAGCCTCTGCCAGAGCCTAGAGACCCTGGAAAGAGCTGGACTTGGACCCGAATTTGAAACCCCTGCTGCCGTGTCTGGTTGTGACAATACTGGGCTAAGATGGACCATTGGTCTGACTCAGTTAGGCAGTTTAGTTTAGTTTAACAACAGGGAAGGGTTTTAGCTGCAGCCAGAGAGATTTTGGTTAAATATTAGGAAGACCTCTTCACTGTGAGAACTGGGGGTGGGAATTGTGGTTGGGAATTGAACCTCCAGAAATGGCTGGGTTTTGATTTAAAACTCTAATCCGTAAATCAAGCCATTATGGATCCTTTCCCCCCCCCCCCCCCCAGTTCTGTGCATTTTTTTATTTTATTTTTTGCAGTGATTTTGGGCAGTGACTTCAACTGTAACTGAAGCTTCAGCTTAAATGTCCCTGGCACTGACAACTGCACCTGTCAGCTCGCTACACTTTGATGCTGGGTGTCATCTTGTCTTAGTTGGTTTCACTTGTTAGGGTTGAAAAAGATTCGAAACAAAAAATAATAATCCCGAAACTGAAATTTCACCCCGAGTACCACCCCTAGTGAGAATTTTTGGGAAACGGAATGAATTCCCCAGGGAAGTTGGGGGAATCTCCCTCCTTGGGTGGCTTCAAACCCCGGCAGGAGAAGCATCTGCCTGAAATGTTGTCGGCAGAAGATATCCTGCCTTGGAGCAGGGAGGTTGGGCTAGATGACCCTCGACATCCCTCCCAACCCTGGAGTTCGAGGATCCTACAATTCTATGAGCAGGGCAGAGGGCAAATGGTTGCCCAGACTTTCTGATCCTGGAAGCAGAGCTGTGCATTCACCTCCCAGGGGACTATTGGCTGCTCAGAGGTAACAGAAACACCGTGGGCATGCTCTCCTGAGTGACCGACCTGGGGGAGGGCGGGTGTGTGTGTGTGCAAGAGCCGTCTGTGACCAAGTGTCACATGTCTTGGGGCTGGACAGAAACTGCTTCTCTGGTGAGTCACTCTGAGACGAGTGAGCATTTCCAATCGCCTCCCCCACTGCCACCCAACCCGCCCCCAGCTGAATATTTCATCTAGACCCCTTCTCTGAAAGAACGAGCACCATAAATATTCATGGCGCCTGCACTTATGGGTCTATTAAAAGCCTCCTCTCGTCTCCCTGAGGTAGCTTCATCCATTCTGATTATGCTAACGGCCTCTCTCTAAATATGCCATCGCCCTGGTGATAAATGCAGGCTCCGGAATGGGTCCGGTCTGGCGTTAATCGAATGCTTTAATGAAGTCAGCATGTTGCTTTGCGTACATTAAGGTGCTCCGGCCCGCTGTGGCACGGTGGCTCGTTTGCCGTTTGCCTTGTGCATGGCAGTGGTAGAGAAAGCACTTAAGGACCCCCGCTTGGAATGGGGTGGGGGAAAAGGACGAACACAGAATGGATATTTTTTTATTGCTGTTCATCCTTTTAGCCTTGGTTGTTTTTTTTATTTTTTTTTATCTCCTCTTCTCTTCAGATATTAATGGATGTTAGCCTCTTCCCTCCCACCCCAGATTCTATGGGTAAATGACACAGAATGGTGCTGTGGGTGGCTATTTGCATGCTCTGATTTCTGCCCCATGGAAGATACAGCTCTGGGTAATTTCAGACATTATGAGATCACGGTCAACCACAGTGAATCCCCTGTGGTGGCCGTTTGTCCCGTAATGTCTGTTTGCTCCCTGCCAGATGTCACTGGCGGGGATTAAAATAACCACGATTCTGGAGGTGAGGCCGGTCTCACCTCCAGAATCATGGTTAGCTGGACCACGATCAGGAACGGAGCGAAGGTAATGTCTATTACCTCACCCCGGTCCTGACCGTGGCCCAGACCGGACTGGCCGCTGCACCCGCCCGTCTCCTGGAGGATGGGCGGCTGAAGGAGCACAGGGGGGGAGGGGCTATGCGGCCACACGTCGTGCCATGCAACCCCTCCTCTCCCCGATCCCCAGTGAGAATCAGGCCAGCATGTCTAAAGGCCGGCCGGTCTGATTCCTGACTGGGATCCAAAATGGATCCCGGTGCGTGATTTAATGTGGCGGGCCTCCGGGCCCGCCACATCTGAAATTACCCCTGTTAATGGCACTCCTCCAAGGAGCAGCACCCTCCCCTCTTCCCCCGGAAAGACATCAAGACGGTCGATGCCTTTCCAAAAAAAGCAGGAGAAGTGAGCCACTAGATCATAGCAGTTGGGATCATAGATTTGGACCTCGAGGATCATCTCGTCCAACCTCCTGCTTGGACGCAGGAGGTTGACAGCCGCAACCTCCCTGTCCTGCCTCGCTTGAAAACTTCCAGCGATGGGGAGAGCCTATGACTTCCTTAGATGTCTTGTTCCATTGCTGCACGGCTCTGACTGTTTGGACGTTTCCCCTGATATTTAACTGAAAACTACCGGAACCCATTATTTCTAGTTCTCCCCTCTGAAGGAACAGAGGAGCGGGTTCCTTCAGTTCTTCATGGTGGCAGCCGTCTAGAACAGGGGATGGGGAACTTTTTCCCTCCCGGGGGCCACTTTGAAAGCTTGCACAAGCCCCAAGGGCCACACAGAAGTTGAGGCGTGGGTGCTTAAGGGGGGCACTCAAGGATAGTCATGGATCTGTGCCATGGAACTGTCCCCTCTCCTTGTCTGCAAGACTTCATTTCTGCTCCCTTCCCTTGAGCTCAGTTTTTCAGTGATTGGAGGTAACAACTGGATAGGGATGGGCGAACATGGTTCAGAAGTCCGGAGTTCGAACCGAACTCGAATAGTTCAGTCGACCGAACCGAACTTTCAAACCGAACTTGATTTTTGAACCGAACTGAATTTCTGAACTCGGTTCTGTTCGCCCGTCCTTACAACTGGATCTAAGGGGATCCAGAAAGTGGAAAGGGGGCCACATAAGAACTTGCAGTGGGTCGCATTTGGCCCCCGGGACTGAGGCTCCCCCACCCCACCCCATCACTCTAGATATTTGAAGACTGTTATCATGTCTCCATTTAGTCTTCTCCTCACTATGGCCGTTTTTACATGGACGCCCGCGCCGCTCCGTGTTTGGGTGGGTTTGCAGCGGCAAGGGGAGCAGTCCATGTACATGACCGGCGAAGGGGGGAGATGGTTGCGCAGCGGGTGTGCACCTGTGAAAACACCACAGGCAGTGGGTGTTCGTGTGTGGACGCTCCCGCCGCACACCCACCGCACACCCGCCGCCTCCACCCACGGAGCCCTCCGGTAAAACAAAGGAGGTTCCATGGGTGGAGGTGGGTGGAGATGGGTGTGTGTCCATGTGAACAGACACACCCACACTGTGCCAAAACACCCCCGTCCGTGTATTAACGGCCTACGTTAAACATAGTTAAACATCCTTCGTTCCTTCTAGGGCAGTGCAGAAGGAACATCATTTGTTTTCATTTTAGTCCATTTTTGTTTACAAAAAAAACTTTGTTTTTGGAGATTTCCATAAATCACCCATTTGCTTGGTTTTTCCCCTCATTTTATTTTATTTATGTCATTTATTTTATTTATTTCACTGTATAAACTGCCCTTCCCTCAGGCTCAGGGAGGCTTACAGTCCAATAAAAACATTTAAAATACAAACCCCTAAACCCTCCCCCACAAAACCCACCCAAAACCACCTACCCACCCAACCGGTTCACACCTCTACCCCCAAACCAGCCACCAAACCCCACCTCGGCTCCCTATCCCCACCCACCAAATGCCTGTTCAAATAAAAAAAAAAGTCTTACACCTCCTGTGGAAGACACTCAGGCTTGTGCTCAAATGAACCTCTGGGGGAAAGGAGCTCCAAAGTGCTGGGGCAGCCACCGCGAACGCCCCCCTGTGACCCCTTGTCATTTGAACAAGGTTAACAGACGGTACCAACAGGGAGGCGCTCCTAGCCAACCTCAGGAGCCACAATGGAACATGAAAAGACAGGCAGTCTTTTATTAAACACATTATTTATTGATTGATTATTATATTAATGTATTAAACATGATTACATTTTATTTTAATATTAATTAAAATATATTTAAAATATTGTTTTTTAAAAAAAAATCACTGCAAATGTGTAAAATGGCCACCAGGAGGACCATTCTGTGCATGCGTGGCCCTTGTCTAATTTTGGGAAAGGGCCACTCGTGCATAACGGCCCAGGTAGCCATTTCGAACATGCACAGCAATATTATTATTGTTTTTTAAAAAAAATAATAATATATTTTTAATTAATGAAATGGAAAAAACCCCGAAGACGAATGAAATCAAACTAATATTGATAGCTTATTCATTCATTTTCATTACCTTAGTTATGAAAATGAATGGAGCTGTATTTGATGGAATCAAATGGACGCGACACAACATTTCACAGACATCAGAATTGTGTACTGATTGATTGATTGATTGATTGATTGATTGATTGAGTGATTGATTGACTGATTGATTGATTGATTGATGATTGATTGCTTGATTATTGATGATTGATTGACTGACTGACTGACTTACTGATTGATTGATTGATCGACTGATTGATTGTTTGATTGATTGATTGATTGACTGACTGATTGATTGACTGATTGATTGACTGATTGATTGTTTGACTGATTGACTGATTGATTGACATGTCCAAAGGCAAGGAGAGGATAACAAGGGGCCATTTTAAAATGAACACGGCTGCGGAGGGGGCCGGTGCGCACTGTGTGGGATGACCGCAGACGCCCACGCACGTCAGACGAATGGAGTCTGGCTGGGGGCGGGGATTCAAACCGGCCAGGGATGGGTGTGTGACTCTACCCAAGCACGGTTTGGCCTGCCCTGCATGGAGCATCCTGGAGGCTCTGTGAGTGGGCATAAGTGGGCAGTACCTGGGTCACCGGAGAGCACACACACACACCATGCTGTCTTCAGACGGGCGTGTGGATGCATGTGTGATGGGTGGACCCTCCAGGGGTTCATCTGGTCTAAAAACGGCATCTAAAAGGGAGAGCGAGGTGGAGCATCTGTGCTCCCATCTCCTGCCTTGACCTTGCTTTGGCCGGGCCAGACAGATGCTCCGACATTTCCATCTGTTGAGCGTTCTCTTCTTTTCAGTCTTTTTGATTTAGCAAAAAAGACTGAAGTGGCTGCATTTCCCACGAGGTCCTTTCAAAGGAAACCCGATGCTTGTGCCTGGAGTTCAAGAGGAAGCACCAGGCAAAAACAGCACCGGCTGCGGTTGCTTTTTCTAGGAGGGAAAGAAAAGAGAGAGAGAGAAGAACAGCCCCAGTGCGACGGAATAAGTGGCGAGGGAGAGCTTGGATTTCAAAGGGAAGCAGCTTTAATTAGGTGCCATGAACTGGACGCTTCAGCCCTGCCAGAAGAGTGTCAGCCGTTTCTTTATCTTGCTGTTCCTCCAGACCCAGGGAGGTGTCAACATACAGGGCTTAATTCTTGATGGGTTCAAATTTTAGAGCTGAAACCGGTACCCGCCAAGATGAGCAAATCGGTCAAATCCAAATCATCCAGCCGAAAAGACTAAAATCCAGTGGATCTTCGTTCAAAGGCCCGTTTTCACATTGTGGCAAGGGGCCAGATGTCACTGGAGATATGGGGAATGAATCTATCCCGCCTGCCACAGCTGCGCCCCAACGTATCACACACGGCTACCCCCAAATTAACACTGGCCTCCAAACATGCCCCTACAGCCAGCCCTGCTGCCCACCAACTGAGGGCTCCTCTGAGCCATGGTGGGTCCCTCTAAAGTAAATCAACATCAACGTAGAGTCCTTAGCAAATATCTAGGTGGATCCCACCTGAGTGTTGTGTTCAAAGTTCCAACTTCCTGGACCTTGGCCTACTTTGCCTCCAGAAGCCTCCAGGTATAATCCGTCAAGTATGGGCTGTTCCTCAGTCCCTTCTGGGCCTTCAGCCCTGCGTCAGCCAAGTTCCGTAAGAGGTCTGCTCCCTTCAGCTGCCTCCTCTTGACTGAGCCTTCTCTGGCTCTATCATGGGCCTTTTATAGGCCTGACTGGCAGTCTTTCTTAAAGGGCCAGTATCATTTTAAGCCAAAATCCTTACTGTGGCCTGCCACTAGGGATGGACAAACGCGGTTCGGAAATTCAGAGTTCGGCCAGAACTCGGTCTGTTCGGACAACCGAACCTGAACCTGAACACGAACTGACAGAACCGAATCTGATTCCGAATTCCAAAAACGACCAAACAGTTAGGTTGGTTCGGTTCTAGTTTGGATGGCTCGGTGCCCTGTGAGTGACCAGTTGACCACTGCTTGA
>QEPC01000864.1:2652740-2672553 GCA_003113815.1 Sphenodon punctatus
AAGAAGAACAGAAGGTTGCTGCCTTGTAAACAAGGTTCTTTGAGATGCCTCCAAACATTCTCACAACACCCACCCTTCCAGCCCCGCATGGAGTTTTTTTCTTATATTCTTAGAAAGGGTTGGAAGGAACTGTCATTCTAAGCGGAGAGAGTCAGTGCTTTTTATACTAGAGGAGCTCGAGACCATCACGTGGTCTATTATTTGAATAGGGTGAGTGAGGATGCACAACCCAGTTGTGAGAATGCCTGGACCATCTCGAAGAACCTTCTTTACAAGGCAACAACCTTCCGATCACTCAGTGGGGAAGAGCTAGTTTGCTATGTGTTTGTTTAGTTCAGTAGTGTGTTGGATTATTTGCTCTGTCCCCTTCCCTCCCACCTTCAAATTCCTCCTAAAAACATGCCTCTTCCATCTGAGGACCTTTTCATACAGGTGTGCGGATGGTAGTCGGGGCGCCCGTGCGAACGTTGCGGCGTGCGGGTGTGCGGTGGTGGTGGTGGTGGAGGTATCCATAGGAACACAGTTGGCAGTGGGTGGGGGTGCATGCAAGCTCCCATGCTCCACCCATCTCCACCCATCACCCACACACAAAACAACGGGTGCCAATGCCTGATGCTCCATGTGTAGAGATGGGTGGAGATGGGTGTGTGCCCATGGGAACGGCCGCACACCCACCTCTACCCACTGGCAACTCACACCCATCCCCCCCCCACCATAGCCCATGTGAAAAGGGCCTGGTTTTCCTTTCTCCTTGACCCATAGATTCCTTGTTTATGATTGTTTATCCTCAGGCTCCTCCTCCTCCCTTGTATCTAGGCTAAGACCATGCACCTGCAGCCTCTCAACTTCAGGAATATATCCCTGTCTTTCCCTATTTGCCATGCCCCTTTCTTGCCCCTCCCCTTGTCCATTACAGAGACCTCTCTCTTACCACAGTTGTTCACAATTTTAGGCTGCTTAACAGAAGCACTGTGTCCAAGTCAGCAGAAGTGTAATCCCGCTCGAATCAGCACTGGTCACGTCTGACCTGGAGTCGTGTATCCAGTCTGGGGTGCCTTGTTTCAAGTGGGACAGTAGGGCTGATTCCATGCCCTGTGTGTGTGCCGTCGCATGCAACTATGTGGGTTGTGTGGGCGCCATGGGCCCTGTGCCGGGGGTGTATGCGGTTTATGTGTGCGTCCGTGCTCGTGCGACGTGCCACCTCCGTGGGAAATGGGATCAGCCCCACCGACAAACTGGAGCAGGTTCAGTGGAGGGCAACAAAGATAAGAAGCTCTTGAGCCAGGTCCATGTCTATCTTATTCTTTGTAAGCACCAGGTACATCGCTGGCGCTATATAAATGCTATTATTATTATTATTATTATTATTATTATTATTATTATTATTGTTGTTGTTGTTATTGTTATTGTTATTATTATTATTATTATTATTTAGTAGCAGTAGTAGTAGTAGTAATAATAATAATAATAATAATAATAATAATAATAATAATAATCTAGAAAGCAAGTCTTATTTCTTTCTTTCTTTATTTATAAAATCATTTAATACCCCGCCCCTCCTGCTCCAAGCAGTCCGGGGTGGCTTACAATGTTAAAACATATAAAATCAATAAAACCAGAAAATACGCTAAAAAGGAAGGCACAAAACCAAACCCGCCTCCATCCCACCCTACACCCCATCTCCCTCACCAAAAGCCAGGCAGAACAGCCAGGTTTTACACATACGATGGAAGGAGGGGAGGTCCGGGGCCAACCGGGCCTCCACCAGGAGGGAGTTCCACAGCCTAGGTGTGGCCACCAAGAATGCCCTCTCCATAGTGGCCCCCTGGGACCTCGAGAAGGCCGCCCCCATTGGACCTCAGAGGCCGCTCCAGAGTGCAGAGAGTAAGGCGGTCCCTCAGGTAAGTCGGCAAGGTTGAAGGAACTGGGTATGTCTTCCTCATAAGACTAAGGAGAGAGATGATAGCAGCCTTCAAATGTCTAAAATGTTGCCCCCCAGAAGATGGCGATGAGCTGTTCTTCACGGCTACAGGGGGCAGGACTAGAAACGAGGGGCTCAAGTGACAGGAAGGAAGATTTCGGTTAGATATCGGAAAAGACTGTCAGAGCTGTGCAGCCATGGGACAAGCTGCCTGGGGAGGCGGGAGGATCTCAGACTGCTTTTAGACGAGGCGCTGAAGAAATGCCTCCCGAGCCGCGCGTGACGAGAGAAGCCGGCTGCGCCGCCGGAAGTGACGTTTTCCCCCTTGCCGGCAACGGTGGCGGCTGGAGATGCGGCACTTTGCAGAGGCGCGTTCTAGAGACCTCAATTTTCAGATCTCTAGAACACGCCTCTGCAAAGTGCCGTGTCTCCGGCCAGCGCCGTTGCCGGCAACAGGGAGAACGTCACTTGTGGTAGCGCGGCCGGCTTCTCTCTTCATGCGCGGCTCGGGAGGCGCTTCTTCAGCGCCTCGTCTAAAAGCAGTGTAAGTCACTGGTGGTTTTCCAAAAGAGGCCGGACAGTCATCTGTCAGGGCTTTTGTAGCTCTCGTCATCCTGCATCCAAGCCAGGGGTTGGAGTAGATGACCCTCAATGACCCTTCCAACTCTGTGGGTGTTAACAGATATGAGGCTGCCCTGGTTAGGCCCGTTATGGCCTGACTGAGCCAGCGTTATGTCTGTACGTTTGTTCTGGGGCCCCCCAGATGTGGGCCTGGAACAAATCCTGCCTGGGGTGGCGGCTATGCCTAGTCTGTAGACCTGGATCAAAGCAGGTCCTCAGTCTGGGCCCAGCTGCCGCCCAGTTGGGCTGAAGTGGGTGGAACCAGGTGGGAACATCTGTTCCTGACTCCTGCTCCTGCTAGTGTGCAGGGTTGCCATGGCACCCAGCCATGGCTTCCCATCATGGAGAGGAGACGGGGCAATTCTGGGAATGAGGTCTGTGGCTGGGTGGCCACAAATCATGCCCTGCCCTCCCTCGCTGGTCAGGGGAGGTGCGGGAACATTTGTTCCCATGGCCGGAGCTTGCCTGCATGGGTGGGACAGATTTCCAGGAGGAGGTCTGTTAACACTCTATGATTCTACAATTTGGGTGAGGCCCCCTGATACAAAACTGAGCTCCCGTAGAGATGCTGCTGTGTACGAATAAAGCTAACACTGCTCTTGGATGTATTCAGAAAGGAATGATGAGCAGAGTGACTTCAGCTCTTTCACACCATTGGCAAAGCCACTGCCGGAAAGCTGCATGAGTTCTGATGTCCATGCATTTCAGATGGCGTTGAAAAATTGGAGAGGGTGTAGGAAAGAGCTACGGGAATTACTGGAGTGCTGAAAAATGAGCCTTCCTGGGAGAAATCTTGGGAGTTCAATGGCTTTGGCTTCTCAAAAAGAAGTTTTAGAGCTGGGCAGATGATGGTGGAGAAGGGCCTTCAGAGGGAAGTTTGGAACACTAATGGGCTCTTTCTTTGAAGAGAGGGAGGAAGAATGAGAACAACTATGTAGGGTTTAAGGCTGGATAAATTCCCATTACAAAGAAGACACCATTAAAAAAAAAAAAAAAGAAGTCCATGGGCTGAACCATCGGAACACATTTCCCACGGAGATATAGCAGTCTCCATCCCACACCATCTGCAAATCAAGACCGGACGGGCTTCTAAAAAGGACGCGTTAGCCAAATACAGCTTAATGGTCTTGATCTAGCTGGAGGGGATTCAACTGGCCTCTGCTAAGCAGGAGGGCAGACAATGATCTCAGTGGCCCCCATCTAGCCTTCAAATCTATGCTTCTCTGCACAGGGTTGAACTGATCAAATGGCAGATAGGATTTTGAGAGCCTTTCATTTTGAGCAATTGGAGAGCTTGATAACACAATGTGGCCGTATCCCTTTGAGTTCCCAGCATAGCAAAACGCTCCCCATTTATTGCAGGGCTCTGAGCTGATGTCATGGGGAGGTTTTTGCTAATTGAATTACATTTTGTGTGTGTGGCAGGAGGTATTAAAAATAAGCTGAAATGTCCCTGCGTACTTTTTTGGCTGAGGAGATCAAATAAATCCAAAGGAATTCAATAATATTTCGACATCTGTGCATCTTGGCCGGCTCTGGCGCAATGAAGTCAAACTCAACAGTGCCATTGTTTGCTTTCATTGTTTCCCGTTTGAGTTTCCTCCATTCTTGTGCGGCAGGGGTTCTTTTAAGACACAAATGGGAACACACAGAGGCACATGAGTCTCGAGAGGGTAGACTGAATATACTCTGTCAAAAAAGGAGGGCATATTGGAAAGGATCCTGCTCAGCCTATTAGGCCCAGATACGAAGGCCTAATGGTTTTTTCAGCCCAAAACGTGGACATTTTGGTGAGTTTCTTTGCTAGCTGCCATTTTTTCCATAGAGACATAGTCGTACAGTGATATCTTTTATTGAACCAACTCCAGTTGGTGGAGGTATGCAAGCTTTCAGACCTCACAGGGTCCTTTGTTGGTCCAATATAAGAGATCACTTTACTGCTTTCTCTGTTGTCTATATTTGGGACCAACATGGCCAAACCTACTTTCTCTACATTTGCTCTATCAAATTGTAGGGTTAGAAGGGACCTCAGGTGTACTCATCTAGTCCAACCATTGCAGCAACAGCAGCTTGTCCAGCCGGGTTTTGAAAACATCCAAAGAGGAAGATTCCACCACCTTCTAGCCCTGGATCGAAACAGCTGTTCCATGGAAACAAAACTATGCTTTTTTTAAAATTGAAATTCTGACACCCCACGCCCCCACAACCCCACTGGGGCCAATCACATGCCCACCCACATGCAACCCGCACACAGTTCATTGTGCGTGCCTTGTGCCACGTGGAACCCGCGTGGGACCCGCGAGAATTCCACCCATAGGGGGTTTGGGATTGCAGCCATTGTGTATGCCCAAAATGACTGCTGAGCTAATTTGTACATGTGCAATGGAATTTTAAAATATATATATATTTTGTCCATTCTGATCGGAATCCGATGGAATATTGTCCGTTGCGTCTTCCCAACTGGAACAGACGCAACACCCAGTTCCGGCTGGAAATTGGAACAGGCAGAATTCCTTGCTCAGCCATACAACCTCCCTGGGTTACTTATTCAGTTGCTCAACAGTTCTTTAAAATTAGGAAGATATTCCCAATATTTAACCAAAATCTATGTTGCTGCAATTTAACCCCATTCCAGCTTGTTCTGCCTTCTGTGACAGCGGAGAGTAAGCATTCACCATCATTTCTGTGGCTTCACTTTATTGGAAAATTGCTATCATGTCTCTCACCTGAATCTTCTTTCCTCTAGGCTAAAGATACCCAATTCGTAGAATCACAGAATCTTAGAGCTGGAAGAGACCTTGAGGGTCGTCCCAACTCCCATTCCCTGCTTGGATATAGGATGACTACGGCTACAACTAGGGCTGAAAGGAGAATCAATCTGATTCTTGGGATAATCTTGCGAGAATTGAAATCGTGAGATCTCACTGGGATCTCACTAACATTTCAAAATTACAGCTTTAAAAAAAACCAAACCTGCGCATGCATAAAACGTCCGTTCAGCCCATGCACCGCCTTTTCCAAAAGGGGCAGCCCTTCTACGCGTGTGGAAAACGGCCACTGCGCATGCGCAGAACAGCTGCCCTTTCCAAAAAAATGGCAGTGATGCTGCCGGTGCCATTCTGAGGAAAGGGCTGCGCATGCATACAATGGCCCCAGTGGACGTTTCTGCGCATGCGCGGTTCTCTCTTTGTTTTGTTTTTTAATTGAGAAAAAACAAATCTCGAGAAATTGTCAAGATTGGGACTTTTCTTGATTTCTCATTTTTTCTCTATTCTCCTCAAGAAGTTTGATTCTCAACGAGAATCGAGAAAAATATGGGATCAAGTTTCAGCCCTAGCTACAACGTCCCCGACAGGTGGCTGACGAGTTTCCTTCTGAAAACTTCCAGCAACGGAGAGCCACTATGGCAGCTTGTTCCGTTGTGGCACGGCTCCGACTGTTGGGAGATTTTTCCTGATATCTAACTGAAATCTTCCTTCCTGTAACTTGATCCCACTATTTCTAGTCCTGCCCCCTGTAGCAATATGCAGAACACTTCCTTACCATCTTCTTGCCATTTTTAAAGTCTTCATATCACTTGTTTTCCAGTCCCTTTATCATCTTGGCTGTGATGCTCTGAATGTTCTCCAATTTTTCAACATCTGTCCCGAAATGTGGTGCCAAAAGTTGAACCCAATATTCACCAGCAATGAGTTAAGCGGCCCCGTCACCTCCCATGTCTTGGATGCAATGCTCTCCTAATCCAGTGGCATCATGGTGTCCTAGTATCTGGGATGTTGTGATACCACTCGGAGCAGGCAAAGGTCCATTTTTTGGTGACTGTGTCACACTGTTGAGTTATATTCAGTGTATGATTTGCTATAAACTGAATTACTCATATCTGAAGGACCACCTCTCTCCTTATGTCCCTTGGCAGCCTTTAAGATCTGCTGAGGGTGCCCTTTTTCAGGTTCCATCTTTGGCCCAGTTGTATACAACTCGGGCCCGCAGAGAGACGTTCTCAGTGTCTGTTAGGGCTGTAGCAGAAAGTCGCACCGGTAGCTATTTCCGCCAGAAACAGCATTTCCGCAATTAGTGGTATGGCATGGCAGAGGCTTTCATTCCGCTAGTTTCATTCTGCTACTTCCGCAGTTCCGCTGATTTCATTCTGCTACTTCCGCAGGCTTTACAAATAGCGGAAACATGCAATTTTCGCTACTTCCGCCATTCCGCCAGCGCCACAAAATAGCGGAACAGCAGTTTTCCGACAGTTTCCGACAATTCCGCAATTTTTCCGATAGTTTCCGAATTTGCAGAATGCCGGCAGAATTAGCGGAATGTCAGCAGAAAAGCCGCGGTGTGGTGCGGGCAATTCTGAAATGGCGGAATGGAATTGCGCCGTGGTAAAAGCTGCTGTCGCTTCAGCCCTAGTGGCTGTCCCACAGTTTTGGAACTCCCATCCCTTGGAGGCTTCCTGAGCCCTAGTGTGAATGTCTTTTGGAGGCAGCATAAGACCTTTTTATTCAGCCAGGCATTTAGTGGGCAGGGATAGATTTTGGGCGAGGGACAAGGGAGGAGTTAGGTTTTTTTAGGTTAAACCTTTGTTTTCTGTCACAAATTAAACGTTTTTCATGTCATGGGGGTAGATTTCTACCCCAGTCCTTTGGCACTTAACTTGCTGTGGAAGTTACCATGACATGTGATGTGGGTAGATTTATACGCCAGGGTGGGGTATAAATCTACTCCATGGTAAAATGAACTGGGGTATGTTTCTACCCCAGGGCCTTTTGGGTCACATAAAAACAGTTAATGGTAACCAATTTTCCTTTGGGGATATTGTGTACCTGTGTACAGGTGACAATGTACTAAAAAGGCAAAGTGGGAGAGACACTAACCTGCACATTTCTGCAAGAGATGTGCATCCACCCCAACTCAGAAAATAAGGGTTTTTAATTATGTTTTTTATACTTGTGGGTTTTTAAAAATGCTTTTATTATGAGCTGCCCTGAAGGGCAGGATATAAATCTAAAACAATAAATCAATAAAATAAAATAAATAATTCCCAGATCCTTCTGTATGTTGCTTCTGAGTATGTGAGAACTGTAGCCGGGTGTCACCGTCCCCCTAGAACGTTGCGATGCCACTCAAGTTACAACATGCCGTAAAGTGTTGACTTTACAGAGCAACATCCGAAAAGGGGAGTGGCTTAAGGTGTTCTCTCCATCCCTTTCTAACACGCTCATGCTCCCTCCTGAGAACCATCCCGTCACGCCCCCTACAGAGCATCATCACGTAGGGAACAAGGTCTCCTGAAGCTAGTCAGCGTGCCAGGTCCAAAGGGCTTGGGTAGAGAATGTGTCCTATCCAATCAGGGGGTCACAGATAGAGCTAAAACAAGTACCTCCCAAAACTGGTAGACTCAGGCGAATTTCCAGTGCCCGAATTGACTCACAGATTTTAGGTACAAATCCGTACCCGGTTTTGATGCGATCCAAGTACCTGATGCCCTGGAATGTTCTGGAATGCCGACTTCCAGTCCTGGGTTTTTGACTTCCAATCCTGATTTTTTTGGTTGTCCATCATGATTTACTGATCGGAAACAGGAGAATCAAAACATTGCTACTGTAAATTATTGATTTGTCAGGCATCCAGGTACCCAATTGATAATCGGGTAGTCCATCCGGTACCCCCAGACATGGTCCTCAAAAATACAAGTCTTTCCCCTGGGTATCGAAAAGGTACCTATTTCAGCTTTCGTCACAGGTTTCTATGACAAAGAACCAAATTCAATTTCGCACAGCTGTGAATGTATGCAGGAGGCTGGAGTGTGTGGATTTCAGCATGTTTGTTTATTTAACAAAGCCTAAATTTGACTTTGATTGATTTGATTTAACTTCATTTAATTCAGTCGGTCTGACTCAACTTTGTTCAAAATCGAATTAACTGAAGTCTCATTTCTCTTTGGTTAAGCAAACAAACAAAGGGGATTCCATGGAGTTGAAGTACTAGAGCCTCCCTTTCTACTGCTGAGCTTTGCAAAAAGAGATTTAGTTATGCTTGCTTAGAGCACGATCCCCTGAAATGATGGGAATGCACACAATTAGCCCATGCCCAAGGCCACTGAACCGAAGGGGACCCGTGTGTGCATTTATCTGTAGCGTGCATGCTAGCCTGTGGGAGATCATGCTGTTAATTGCAACACAGGGTATGTTCTTCTCACAAATATACCAGATCTTTGTTTTTCACCTCAAAGGAGTAACTCCGGAATAACTCTGGAGTGGGTGGGCAAGAGTGATCCTGTTGATACAATGCATTTGGCTTTTCAGAAATCATTTGACAAGGTTTCTCATCAATGACTGTTGAAAAAATTAAGTCCTCGTGGGGCGAGAGGAAGGGTCCTCTCATGGATCAGTAATTATTATTATTATTAAACATTTATAAAGCGCCAGTAACAACCTGGCGCTGTACAGAACATACAATCAGCTGCGGTCCCTGCCTGTGGCTTACAATCTAAAAGACAAGGAGGGGGAGACAAGGAGAGGGGACAGCGGGAGAGACATGGGAGAAGACAAACAAACATTCAGGCGGATGCGAAGGCTCAGGTGCGTGTGCTTGGCTTGGTTACAAGGAGGTTGGTAGCAGCAGTCAGCAGAGGAGGGCTGACAGTAAGAGCAAGGGGGAAGACTAGAGGGCATTGGGAAAGGAGGCATGGAAAAGGTGGGTCTTGAGGAGGGATTTGAAGGAGCGGAGGGAGGAGGCGAGGCGGACGTCGGCAGGGAGGGAGTTCCAGGCATGCGGAGCAGCGAGGGAGAAGGGACGAAGGCGGTTGGGCGAGCAGTAATTGGTTAAGGGATAGGCACTGAAGGGTAGGAATAAATGGTCAATTTTCACAATGGAGAGGTAAACAGTGAGGCGACCCAGGGGTCTGGACTGGGACCTGTGCTGTTTAGCACATTCATTAATAATCTTGAAAAGGGGTAAAGAGAGTGAAGTGGCCAAATTTTCAGACGGTACAGAGTTATTCAAGATAGGTATTACAAAGTTATTCAAGAAACATCAGTGTTGATAAATGCAAAGTGATGCACACAGGAAAAAATAATCCTAATGCTACCTACATGGTCTTGGGTTCTAAATTGGTGTTGATCTATAAGGTCCTTGACGGTCTGAGCCCCTCGTACCTCAGGGACCGCCTCGCTCTCCACGCCCCAGAGCGGCTCCTTCGGTCTGCTGGGGTTGCCTTCCTGGAGGTCCCCCGTGTTAAGCGGGGGGCCACAATGGAGAGGGCATTCTCGGTGGCCGGGCCGCGCCTTTGGAATTCCCTCCCGGAGGAAGCTCGCCTGGCCCCGAGCCTGTTACCATTCCGGCAAATTTGCAAAACCTGGCTGTTCGCCCAGGTCTTGTGGGAGGAGGAGGGGGGGTTATCCCCATCCTTCCTTATTTATTGTATTAATTAATTTATATGTTCCTTTGCCCTGTTTTAATTGTTGCAATTTTACGAATGTTTCAAAATGTTTTATATTTGTATTTTTTATTTTTTTGAGAGTATTAGCTGCCCCGAGCTGTTTCAGGAGGGGCAGGGTAAAAAAATATGATTAAATAAATAAATTAGGTGTTACCGCTCAGGGAAAAGATCTTGGAGAGAATTGAAACAAGTACATGCAAAAACAGGCATAGCCACTGAATTTCCGGTCCCCGAATCCAACTGAACATTTTGGGTATGAATTGGTACCCGAAACAATTTTCAATCAGGTACCCAAAATACCGAAAGGTTGAAATACTGGCAAACTGGTCTACCAAAATATTGATTTTATCCCGATTCCGGGTAATTTTGAGTGTATTTTTTCATTTTTCCAGGTAATTTTGAATACTCAGAAAAAAGTTAACCAAAACTTCAGGTTTTTTGAGTACTCTAATGGTATTTGGGTGCCAATTTGGATCCTCGAAATGGTACACAAAAATGTGGGTATTACCTGCGGGTACCAAATCAGATACCCATTTCAGCTCTAACTTGGAGTCACTGGGGTCTTATCACACACTGTGCTAGGTGCATGCTTCACTCCTGCTCTGTCGTTGGCCAACCCAATAGAGCTATGTCATACAGCTGGCAGTTTTCCTTCCTTCTAGTGCAGAAACTCAGTATTCGAAATTACTCATTTTTTTACCGAGTATCTTGGTATTCGACTCGGTTTCACCAAATACCGAGTAACCGAGGAATCGGCCTGGTACTCACTACTATTCAGACCAATGTTCAGGTTTTTTTCTCCCTCTATATAAGGTGACTCTGTACTTGACTCTGACTTTGAGTGACTCGCAAGTATTCATCAGTTTCTGAGGACTGTCTGAACACTTGGATCCAGTCCTCAAAAACTTGGAAATACTTGCGAATAAAATGTTAACTATTTGTTTCATCCCTGCTCCCTTCCACCCAAGCCCATGCCAATCAGAGTATGGGCATCCCAAGTTTACCTTCCTTCATACCCATCTCCAACACCCACTTTATAACCTCTCCTTTAGGGCTGAGATGAGAGCAAGTGTTCCTGTTCCGAAGGGCAATACTGACCTTTTGGGAGCACTTGTGCGTGTCCGTCAGGATTTTATCAGAGATTCCAGTGTGTGCTCCCAACATTTTTTTGTTCATTTTCATCACTTTCTGGGACTTTGTCACTTTCCTGGAACTTTATGAGTTTTACGGAAGTTTTTCAGCACTTCTTCAGCAATTTCTAGCTCTTCCCTGGTGCTTAGCTGGCACGTTTTCATCTCGGGGTGGATGTGGGGCACACACAGGGTTTGGGGTCAGCCCATGGCAGCCCCTCTCCACTTGTGAAAACAGCAGGAATCATGCAAATCTCAGCAAATGCCCTGCTTCCAACAGGAACAGAACTTGCTAAGAGTTCTCGTTTCAGGACAACTCTCCTCCTCCTCCTCCTCCTCCTCCACCAGCTGCTCGGGCAGTCGGTTGATTTATGGCTTGCTTTGGTAAGATCAAATTTGTTACATTAATGATGCTGGTTTTGATTTATTGCCTCCAAACACAATATGAATATCTCAGTATTCTGCAGGGCAGCAGGAAATAGCTCAGAGCAGGATGTGCAGGGACCCTCTAGAGTAACTCTGTGTGACCCAAAGTCTTGGCCTCCCATCCTCAAAGCTCTGGTCTGGGCCAAGCTCCATTCTCTTCAGTTCATCACTTCATTTTCTTAATCAAGGTGCCATGCCTTGAATGTTATTACAGATGAGGTGATCACAGAAAAACAAGAGAGATGGGAAGGCAAGGCAAGACAACGGAGCTGAAACAGGAACACAAAAGGTTCTGTTCTAAACCCAAATCAGGATGGACAGGACCAAGAATTTGGGGTGACCAGAGAGGATTATCCTCGAGTAATTTTTCACCAAGGGAAACAATAATCAGGAATTTTCTGAGCAGCCTTGGTGGGGTGTTACTTCTTTTAGGTCTGAAACAAGAAACCCTTTTGTTCTCTTGAGATTTCAGGCTGGGCTGAACATTGGCACCTAATTTGGTATCCACAGTAAATACCCACATTTACAAGGGCCATGTTGGGTATTCAGCAGGCTACCCAGTTACTGACTGAGTACTCCAAGACCTGAAAAATCAGTAATTTCCGGTGCTGAGTTTTTGATTTTCTAATTACCAATTGGTAAATCAGGATGGGAAACTAAAATATAAGGATGAAAAACCAAAAAGGCAAGACCAGAAGTAAAAATTCTGGGACTGGAAGACTTTCTGGGATATCCCAGACATCGGTTACCTGAATCAGGTTAAAATTGGATAGTGATTTGTACCTGAAATATTTGTGTCAATTTGGATACCAGAAATTCGACAGGTAAACCCATTTTTTCAGGTATTAATTTCATCTCTATTCCTGACAATTATTTATGCTTCTCAAGCTCGATTTCCATAAGACTCAAAAAACGAGAAAAGCCTGGTTCTTGACCCTTTCTTGATCAATTTTTTTTTCTTGATTTACTAACTGGAGCCATGTGTGTGCCATGTATCGCAATTCTCGAGTCCCACGTCTGTCTGTTGCCTCTCTGTCTGTCTCTCTCTTCTTTTCTGCAGCCACCAACTCCACACCACTGGGGGTAAAAATAAGAAAAAGAACTGTACACGGCGCAAATGGCCACTAGAACATTTCCAAAATGGCGCTGGCAGCGTCACTGCTGTTTGGAAAAGGGAGGCCAGTCTGCGCATGCGCAGTACAGCTGCCCTTTTCCAAAATGGTGGTGATGCTGCTGATGCCATTTTGGAAAAGGGCTGCATGTGTGCTGCATTTTGCCCAGTGGGCATTTTGTATGCGCACAATTCTTTTGAGAGTCTCGCACTGTTAGCAAGATCTTCTCGAGATCTTGCGAAGGGTAGATTCTTGCGAGAACTAAACTGATTCTCTTTTCTGTTCTATGTCAGCCCCCACCAGTGATCAAACACTTGAAATAAAATTCTCCATAGCATATTCATCTATTTATTTATATATTTACCCTGCGCCCTCCTTCTAATAGCAGTTCGGGGCTCTTAACACTGAATCACCCTGTCCAGCATCCCTTCTTCAGACATGGGCACATTCATCATAGGCAGCTCAATTGCGGGGAGCGGGGATGTTGCTATTGGCCGGCAAAAACATTGATATGGACGAGAACTGAGGTGGGTAGTGAACTTATTATTCATGGCCATTAATCACATTTTCGGGAAGCCCTTCAAGGACCTGAATAATATCGGAGAGATTTTTTTTGGGGGGGGATGGGAGTTTCATTTTCCTTTTGTTTTGTTTTTTACGGAGTTTCATTTAGTTTAACCATTATGAGTTTTTCAGTCATTTTGGTGTTTCAATTACACCGTTTCCAGAAACTGTGCATGCAAAACAGTGCTAATATTGATGAAATGGCATAAACAAGGGTGTTTTTAAATGACAGCAGCGGGAGGGGAGGGGTTCACGGTCAGTGCACGGGGTGACAGCAGGGTGCCCACGCATGCCAGATCCATGGGGAGGGCTTCAAATGAACGGCTTCCAGCATGTCTTCCCTGTTGACATCTACCCTGGCCAGCATGGGGCACTCTGGATTTTTCAGGAGTGCTCTGTCCGTGTCCGCGGGTGACTGGTGCATGGATTTTGGGAGCGCACCTCCCCAGGCACCAGCTTCAAACAAGCGGTTGGACAGTGGGGGGACGGGGAGCCATGCATGGATGCTTCTCATTTAAAAACACCCCCCTGCCAGTCCCTGGGGCGGGACTAGAAATAATGGGGGGAGGGTGTTAGGTTGGGATTGGGTGGGGGTTGATTATTTTTACAGGAGGGGCGAGGTAGAAGTCAATTAATTAATTAATTAATTAATTAATTACCCAGACTGCCATTTTCAGTTCAGGTAAGGTATGTTCAACCGGCTAACCCATTCGTCTGTGGACTGGTTTCACCTCAAATTTGGATGAAGTCATATTTTTTAGTGGGAAAACCCTCTGCACAAAAAAACTCCCAGTCCCAGCTAGAGCAGGACAAATCCCCTTTCTCATGGAGCTCACCTCGATTCACCACAGCCTTGGAGAGAGGCGAGCCAGGCTTTGCTAAGCTTGTACTCTGGAACGTGGAGACTCCAAAGAAGTTGTGGAACATGCCGATCTGCCTCAGTAGAAGCAGCAGCAGTCGACTGCCCTCTGATTGATAGACCCCCATCTCCATAAATTAAATTGCTTCCCCGTGTTAATAATAACTCCTCCGCGCAATGCCAGATCTCCGAGTTGTTTGGATTTTCTTGCAGCTCCCTCCAGTCTGCCTTCTCTATCGCATTTCCCTCTCCACTCCCCTCTGCCTTCCAATATCCTGCACTGAACGATGGCACAAGAGATGTCATTTATATCAGCCACTGCCTTGGAAGGAGCACACACGGCAACTTGGCTCCAGGTGGCTCTTTGCTGCTCTCTGTGTCCCCTGGGATTCCCAGGGATGAGAATTGGGGACATTTGCCCAAGAGGAGTGAAATAATTTTGGTCCAAAGACTGAGGAAGGGAACTGTTCTGCCTCCACTATGACCCCTCAACCACCGGGACCTCTATTCCATTGGTCCCTAGCCAGCAATACATAACCTGCCAACTCTATCAGCACCTTGGCACAGTCATGCCATCTCTCTAACTCCCAAACAGTCATACATCTGCTCGGTTCCCTCCAAATATCACTACAGCCTCTCTGCCAGACCCATACTAACTACATCATCCCCTCCAAGCAGAACCACACCACCCCAGGGCTGGCACCTCCCAGTATAGCCATGTCATTCTTCCAACCCACATCTCCAGCAGCACCATAAAAGACAGTCAGATCCCCTCCACCAATCCTCAGGACAACCCCAGTCCAGTCACTAGGGGTGGGAATACCGGTTCTCCCAAGATCCGATATTGCTGGTATTTGGGTGTATCGGCTTAATCCGATAAATCCGATATTTACCTGTACCCGCATACCGGATTTTTAACATTGGCCGCGGTACTGGATTTTTTACATTGTGGCCATTGAAGTCAATAGCTGCAATGTAAAAAATCCAGTACTGTGGACAATGTTAAAAATACAGTATGCGGATACTGGTAAATCCGGTACCTGGAAGATCCGATACTGGTACATCCGGTACCTGGTATTCTCCCTGGTGTCCCACAGCCACCCCTAACCCACCAAACACAACTGCATCATCCTACCCAATCCTCTTGGTAGCCTGATGTGGCAGGGTGCTGTGCTAAGGTCCCGCATGACCAGACTGTGATAGTGATCATGAAACCAACATAAATATTAGAACGGCTCCTGAGACTGCCTCACCCTCCATGTTCTGGATCGGCCCCTACGGTCTGCCGGGAGCGTCCTTCTTGATGTCGCCTGGGTTGCCTGGAGGGCGACTATGGGGAGGGCGTTCTTGGTTGACACACCTAGGTTGTGGAACTCCCTCCCGGCAGAGACCCGGGTGGCCCTGGACCTCGCCTCTTTTCGTCATTATTGTAAGACTTGGCTGTTCCTCTGGGCCCGCGGCGAGGATGGTGGGATGGGAGAATAGAGTGGGGCGGGGTGAGGGTTTTTTGTTTTGATTCTGTGGCAACTCCTTTTGACGTTTTTATGATTTAGTGATTATTTATTAGTTTTTATAGTTTTGTATGTTTAAAAAATATTTTATACTTATAAGCCGCCTCGGGCTACCATATGTTGGAGAGGTGAGGTAAAAATGTTGTAATAATATAATATAAATATAATAAAAAGTAAGAAAAAAAGCCAACAGAATGTTAGGAATTATTCGGAAAGGGATCGAGAATAAAACAGAAAATAACAGAATGCCCCTATATAAATCTATGGTGTGACCGCGCCTTGAATATTGTGTGGAATTCTGGTCGCCCCATCTCAAAAAAGATCTAGTAGAACTTGGAACAGTGCAGGGAAGGACAACAAAAATGATCATGGGTCTGGTACGTCTCCAGTACGAAGAGAGGCTTGATAGGGGTTCTTCAGCTTGGAGAAGAGAAGACTGAGAGGGGATATGATAGAGGTCTATAAAATCATGAGTGAGGTGGAACAGATAGATAGGGAAAGTTTATTTACCCTCTCAAGTAGCACTAGAACTAGGGGACACTCCATGAAACTAACTGGTGGCAGATTTAAAACAAAAAAGAGGAAGTATTTCTTCACTCAACGCACAGTTAAACTGTGGAATTTGTTGCCAGAGGAGGCTGTCGGGGCCAGTAGTAGAACTGCCTTTAAAAAAGGACTGGATAGGTTCTTTGGAGAATTGGTCCATTAATGGCTATTAGCCAAGTAGATTACAAAATAGGAACTTCTTACTGTCGTGAGCAGGGAGTGACCAACAGGGAATGGATTGCTCATTGTGACTGCTGCTTAGGGGTGAAACGAGCCAAAGAAAAAAATCTTGCTAGAAATTTGTGAGATTTGAGATGGGGGGGGGAAAGGAGCAATAACTCAGGTGCTCTCGTCCCCCCCTATCTCGAGTTCTTGCGAAATCTCGAGAGGGGGCGGGGGGTCAGCGGGTAGGCCGGAACAAAGACAAGTCCCCTGAGCACTTCCGGTGCCCACGGAGCCTCCCCACTTGAGGGTGAAGAGAAAGTTCGGGTGTGGGGTTGGGGGCCTAGAGGGGGGTCAGGGCAGGGTTTACTTACCTCCGGGGTAAGTAACAGAGCTTGAGCATACACAGAGCGCTGTTTGGCCCTGGGTGTCCTTTTCAAAGATGGCGACCACAGGGGCCTAGCATGCACAGAAGAGCTGCTCGGTCCTGCAGGCGCCCCCCCCAGGGACAGACCCCGGAGGTAAGTAATCCCTGCCAGACCCCCCTCTAGGTCCCCAACCCCACACCCGAACTTTGCCTTCTCCCCCAGACGGGGAGACCACGTAGGCACTGGAGGTGATCAGGGGGCCTGTCTTTGCCCCCTCCTTGCCTCCGGCCACCCCGCTACCCCTCCCCCACCTGTGACTACAGCCCCCGCCCGCCCCCCTCAAATCCTTGCTGGCTCTCGGCGAGAAGTTTTTTTTTCTCGGTTCAGCGCATCTCGAGGGGAGACGGGAAACACGCCCCTTCTCACTGAGAACTGGCGAGAACATCGAGGTGAGTTTCAGCCCTACTGCTGCTACTTCTCCCATGCAACCGGGTTGGCCGCGGTCGGAGACAGGATGCTGGGCTTGATGGACCATTGGTCTGACCCAGTATGGCACTGTCTATGTTCTTATAATGTTCATAAATGAGTACTTTGGGTTAACAGTATATGCCCATACATGGTATCATATACCTGGAATGAGAATAAATGCATTGTCAGCTGTAAAATCAAGACTGAAAGGGACAATTAACCCAAGACAATAGGTGCTATGAAATGCAAATAGAAGGTGTCACTATCTAGCAGCTATGGCTCATGTGCAGAGACCAGCATAGCCACAAGCCTTCCCGAGGCCCCAGGAAAATTGAAGAAGAGCCATCCCCATCAACTGACAAAAGAGATGAATTCCTTCAGCCACCTTGAACTGCAACCAAGCAAGAAGCGAAAGAAAGCCCAGCTCCGGTACCATCTGAGCTGAGAGAAAGGGCTTTGAAACAGAACGGACTACTGCAGAGATAAGACCTTCGCTTAGAACTCACAAGTAAGGAAGATTTGCGTTGTCTTTTGTGTTTATTTGACTTACTGCACTCTGAGCACAATCCTCTCGNGGGGTAGGGTCTTTTGCCCCTGCATTATTGTGTTTTTAACTGTTTTAAACTGTTTTATTGTTTTATTGATGCTGTTCGCCGCCCTGGGCTGCCCTGTGAGCAGGAGAGGCGGGACACAAATTTTTAATAAATAAATAAATAAAATAAATAAATATTGTAAAGTACTGTTACCTTTCACGTTTCAACAGAAGGGGATATTACCTAAGCAAAACACCTGCAATATAAGAAACTGGCTACGGTGGCATTCCAAATTATACTCAAGCTCTAACATGACCGTAAATTGTCACGTTAAGGCAAATTAAAAAAAAAAGTACAGTTTTTAACTGAAATTAAAGTGCATATGTGTGGTATGGTGACTGAATAATACTTATCTGTGATGAGGAATGTATGCAGTTTATTTTCAGTTAAGCCGTACATTTGATTTAATTTGTCTTAATGTGGCAATTTGCTGTCATGTTAGAGTTTGAGTATAATTTGGAATGTCGCCTTAACCAGTTTCTTAAACTGCAGGTTTTTTGCTTAGGTAATATTAGCATTATAGGATAGGAATAGGATAGATAGACAGATACTTAGATAGACCACATAGCAGATAGGCGTTTACTGATATAGATACTTAGATAGGAATATATTGCATATAGTATAGGTTATTAGGTGTAGGTTTAGGTTCAACGTACCTATTAGTAATTCTTTATATTGTTATTGTGCACTTATTACTACTGCATTAGAATGAGAAAGGGAGGAAGGAGTTCAATTTCTGAGAAGTCTGGGGCAGGTGTCTGCTGGCACATCTGTCACTGGTGGCAGCCCACAACGGGAACGATACCAAAATCAAAATCTTCGTTATTTCTCAAAAGCAATACCGATGACCCCGAAATTGAAAAATGAAAATGACAGTTTTTAATAATGAAAATGAAAAACAACGTGCACACCCCTAATACAAAGCCCAACCTGCTGGCACACTCCTGCCCCACATTCCTTTTGTGGAAGCAAACGCACGCTCGCTAAGAGCAGCTAACCAGGAGGATCCCAGACCTCACAGAGAGTGCGAGCGAGAGAGCTGTGTTTGTCAGAACAAAGGCCTCCCCAGCTGAGCACCACTTCAAGGGGCCACTTCTTCTTTCCCGTCCAAGGAGCGCATGGATGGTGTCCGGTGGGACTGAGCTTGCCAAGAATAACGCAGCTGAATTGCCATTGACAGGACCATGCAACTCGTATCAGAAAACCTGGAGTAGAAGGGGGTGGGGGAGCTGTTTAGGAAGCGGAGCTCCCTCCGTGCACACTGACTGTAATGTTCCTTTCTCCTTTGAAGTGAATTTAGTGCTGGAACAGAACTCTTCTGTTTATCCACAGCAGAGCAGAGGCTGCCCGGCCCAACAAGCTTCCCACACACTCATCCGGGCCTCTGGGGACCAGTGTTCAAGAACATGCTAAAAGCAGAGCCTCCGCAATCCAGTCAGGGGGCAGGAAGCGATGGGAAGCTTCCCATCGCCTTCCCACCCCATCGTCTGTCTGTAGCTGCAATACCAGAGCTGCCGGGAGCCTCACAATCTCCATTGGGCAGGGGCAGCTAACCCCATCTTGCAGCTGGAAAACTGAGGCTCAGAAAACTGAACTTTTGATCAGACATTGCAGCGAGGGGAGCTCTGCCCTCAAGGGCCCATTTCCACTGGGGTTTCCCCATTGCTGCCATAGTCCATGACTACACCCAGAGCAGAAGGCTTCAATGGGACTTTCATCCAGCTAGGGATGAATCGAGAATTGTTTTTATTTTTCCCAAGACTCTTGCAAGAATTGAGAACTGTCACTGAGCTCCTCTCGAGATCTCGCTAGTGGTTCGAGGTCTCATGAGATTCTCGGGGGGAAAAACGAAACACCCTGCGCATGCGGAAAATGGCCACCACTGCTGATCTGCGCATACGCAGATCTATTCAAAGATGGTGCGGGCCACATTGGGGCCATCTTGTTAAAGGGTAGCTGGTCCGTACACGTGCAGAACCGGCTGCCTTTTTCCAAAATAGTGCCCATGCAGCCCACCCCATCTTGGAAAAGGGATGTGCATGTGTACAACGGCTGAAGAAGCCACTTTGCACATGTGCAGAGCATTTTAAA
>QEPC01000866.1:9570-24628 GCA_003113815.1 Sphenodon punctatus
TCCCCCCCCCCCCCCCAAGGTCACCGCTCTGAATGCGCTGGAATGGAAACTCCACCATGCCAGTCTCTCAGTGGGGGCACTGCTGTAGGGAAGCTCACAGGACCAGACTCCCTCAGTGGGGACACTGCTGTGTGGAAGCTCACAGCACCAGACTCCCTCAGTGGGGACACTGCTGTGTGGAAGCTCACAGCACCAGAGCCTCAGTCTTCCCCCCCCAACACACACACACACACAGTGTGGACGCTCACCGCTCTGAATTCCCAGCCCTGTTGGAATGGAAACTCCACCATGCCAGTCTCAGTGGGGGCACTGCTGTGTGGAAGCTCACCGCACCGGAGGCCCCGGCCCTGCTGCTGCAGTTGCCCCCCCCCTCCTCTTGGTGCTAAACCGTCCCACACGCACTCTCCCTGGGGCACATTCCCAGCTGTTCTGAGGCACAGCTGCGTTCCTGGACAAGCTCCCAGATTCAGGGCCTCGGTGCTTCAAAAACCAGGGTCCCTGTGCCGGCCTGGGACAGCAGCGCCACCTCCCCAGGGCATCCCCCCCCCCACTAGCCCCTATAAATATCCCCCACCCCAAGTCCAGCCCCAGGAATTCACAAGAGCTATTTTTGGCTCCCGCCGCCGGTCTTTGGTTTCAGGCGGGCGGTGCTAATTCAAGGATGTGAACTGGCTCAAGGGTGGGGGGCAGGGCTGACAAAACTAGGGCATAAGGGGGGCGGAGAGGATGTCTAGGCCCTAACGGGGAAGAGGCGGCTGTGGCTTGGTGCCATGGGGGCAAATGAAGCAAAGGGGCCAAGACTGCCCAGTCCTCCATCTGGATTTCTGCCAGCGGCAGTTACTAGCCGAGACCCGGCGCGCCACGTAATGCCGCCCCAAACATCACCGGCTTTGTTGTGCAGCAGTGTGCAAAGGGAAAAGGATTTCCTGCCCAGCGGCCCTAGTGCCCATCGCTGTAGCTTCGTGAAAGCCACTCCTCCCCCAGCTAAAAGAACAGAGGCTTCAATACTTTCAAATATCGTTTTACTCAACAGGGACAAGGACCAAAAGAAAAAGTTGGCCCCAGGCAGCGCTTCTGAGGTCATAGGTGCCTTGACCCAACTGCTGCTTCAGCCATTCGCTTCGTGACCTACGGGCATAGCTTTGCGTTTGTTCTTCTTGGCCATTACAATTCACAACCGCCGCTAAGACGTTAACTTTCTGGCTTCCTTGTACCTGCGCTGGATGCTCCTTGCTTCATGATCCTACAGCTTCCGCCAATAGAAGGTCCCATCAACTCATGTTGAGGATGTTAATTTCACACCCAATAAGCAGCCTTCCCGTTGACACCGTGGGCTTCCATACAGCCCATTCAGGACGTGGAGTTGAAGAGTTCAATTGAGCAACGCCGTGTCTTTCTCTGGACCACTGATGCTTAGAACATGAACTTCACTTCTCCATCAAACCTAGAACGTGACGTAGTGGGAGACTGGAAGAACTTTATATAAACAGTTCATGATTTGGCCATGCCTTCCATGTGCCTTCCAGTCTCTAAGAGATCCTGCCCCCCAACTCGGCAAGCTTGCCCGCTACAATCGCCTCTCTGTATAAACGATAGAATCCCTGTGCCCATAACTGAGGACTCACGTGATCGCCCTCTTGTTAGTTTTGCTAACGGAAGTCCCACCCCGCAAGCAGCCTGAATCGCTCAACAGTGAGGAGCATTATGGGTCTGGCGTACACTGCTCACGAGTTCTGGAGCGCGATCGTCCTTTGAGGCAGGTTAATGCAATTCCCCTAATGAACCAGCCCTTCGGTAGATCAGGAACGTGCTAATCAGACACCCCTGATGAGCTGTGCCTTGGCAGATTAGACTGACTGTGTCAAAAAGGTCTCCAGCCCATGAGTTATTGATACTAACAAAACATCCCGAATGAGTCACCACCTTGAGCAGGTTGGATTGAAATTATTCCTCCAAGTTTCCCAGATCCAACAGAGGCTGGTTCAATAAAAGATTTCGGGTGTCTTTAGACATGAACGTCAACTGGTCTCGGAATGTGTGTTTTGACCTTGATACAAACCCCGGGTTGGCCCCGTGTTCATTATGTGACACTGCTTAGACACACCGTCCGTCTTGTCCTTGGGATGCAAAGGTGTTTACATCGCGCGTTCAACGGGGGGTTGGGATTGTTATGGGGCTTCACTGCTTACACACAACGGCCAAACATGCGCTTGGGGGTTTTGACACCTGATCTTCGTTATGTCTAAAGATGCCCATCATCTCCTTTGCCAGCAGAGGTAGAGATTCCCTTAATGAGTCGTTCCACAGTAGACAGAACTGAAAGAGGTCTCTCAATCAATTTCCCCTTAATCGTGAACCCTACAAAACTGTCCTTCAGTTCACCTGACACTTGGTAGTTCGGCTGATGAGATAACCCTAATTAGCTACTCCTTGACTATCTGCTTTAAGGTGTCCCTTCTTACGTCCCAAGTTGCAGTAACAAGATGCTCTTAATTAATCATTCCTGGGCTAGAACAGGTTTGAAAGTGTTCTTAAAAAATTTTCTCCAAATCTTAAATTGTGCTAATGAGATTCCCCTACTTAGTCAACCCTCAGCAGATTAAATTTAAGGTGTTCCATCAAAACATTCTCTAGATCCCAAATGGTCTAATAAATCTCCCCTCTGGTAGATTAGATTTTAAAGGTGTTCATCCTAAAATTCTCAAAATCCTGAGGTGTGCTAATTGATCATAGCTGGAGCAGATTACAGGTGACTCTCAAAAAGTTCCTCAGGTCTTGAGTCGTGCTAGGGAAATTTCCCGGATTAGTCACCCATCAAGTAAAGAAAGTGTAGGGTGTCCCTCCCAAAGCTCTGGTGCCATTCTCAGAGCCATGGATGAGGGAGGCGTCACTCTTAACGGGGTGGGGGAGTAAACCCAATGCAAGGATGAGGAACATCTCTTCACCTTCCCAGCTTCCTGAGAGGGCCACCAATGTTCAATGGAAGCATGGGTTTGGGCCCAAAATAAAAACCATGAGGAACTTGGGAAAAGAGCCACGTTGGCTCAGGACAATCTCATTTATTCACCCATGTCTTCCATGTACCTTCTGGTATTCTCCCAAGAAAGCCTTAAAGCAGGGGCTCGCAACCTTTTCCCAGTCATAAGCAGTGGAGTGACATGACTACTAGGGAGCGCTGCCTAATTCTGCACAAATGATTTGATTAAATATGTATCGATTGTCTCCCCTGTGCAATTCAGTTTAATCCAATCCAAACGAGGCCTGTTTGAAAGTGTCCCCGAGCACTACGGCCAGCTGGCTCGGGGGGCATTTTCCCTCCTGGGTTAAGAATCCCTGGCTTAAAGGCACGTTGTAGGCCCAAGGCTAGGTAGTGCAGCGGGCTTGGCAAAAAGCAGCCGGGAGAGTGTCCTGGCTCGACGTTAGCACCGTTGGGTAGGAGACACTGTGAAGAAAGAGAGGGACCCTTGGGTCTAAAAAGCAAAATGGGCTCCCAAGCACCGAAGGGGAACAAAGAGATGTCTCCCTTCCTGTGGGGCGGCAGCTAAGACATCCATTTTCAACGTGTAACAGTCCCTCCCCTGGGTTCACTCCAAACTTGAAGGAACCCAAGCTGCCCAGCCAGCACACCGAGAGATAGGACCAGCTTGGCCACACACGCAGCCTCTCCCCAATCTTTCAGGGAAACAAAATGTTTGCTGCCGTGATCAAATACGACCATCCTGAGCAGCAAGAGAAGGTGAGAAATAAGGCCGACGCGTCTGTGAGAAGAAACATGCCCCCCCCCCCCGTAAGAATAACGCAGCCACCTCGAAGGAGTGGCCCGTAGCTGCCACATGCAGCGTGGAGAACGGCCACCGGCATTGTACAAAGCCCAGAACAAAATGGCCACCACACCCAGGCCAACCCAGCACACGGTGGCCACGATGGGGGAAGGTTCGACCATGAGGCAAGGGAAGGACCGTATTGAAAACCGGTCCCCCATTCCCATCAGTTTTGACCCTTTGAAACAGCAGAAAAATATCAAGACATGAGCTGGTTAGGCCGCCAAATACGGCTCTCCCTTTACAAAATGTACCAGAGGCTACCCTGCCTCTTCACTTGACCAATCAAAGGCCTCCATCTTTGATGCCCACCCAATAAAAAAACTGGAGTGTCTCTTTTGATCACCCAGTGGCGGAGACGACAAGTCCTCGGTCCACCAACCGGAAACCGCCCTAGGGTTTCCACCTGACCAATCCAAGGCTTGCCGTGCCTCTTCAGTCTGCCTTCTGTGCCTGACGTCCAACCAACAGGCACTTTCCTCCCCCCCCAGAGTGACTCCACCAATCAGAGCCCGTCAGGCAGGGCTGTCTCTCAGGCCCGCCAGTGAGGGCCGACCCCTCTCTCATCCACCAAAGAGAACCATCCCGGTTACCTCTCCCCCCAGCCAATCAGACATTGCGTTCCCACAAAAAACAGTCCCCGCTCCCTTTTCCAAGCACCGCCAATAAAATAACGAGTCCTTTCTCCTCTCACGAATCACGACGTCCCCTCTCAAACCACCAGCCAATCAGGGGCGTAGCTGGACGGTCCTGGGGGTGGGGTGGGGCTCAGGGACTAGGCTAGCCCCCCCATGAATCCTGTCCCGTGTTGCAGCGCGGCCAGGGGGAGGCAGGGCATAGCGTGCATAGGACCCACCCACCCAGCCGGCAAAGCACCGGTGGCAGCAGCACCAGGCAGGCAGTCCAGCTGCAGCCGCCGGGTCTCAGGTGCAGCAAGAGGACGGGGAAGGGGGGTGTTGGGGGGGGGGTCCAAGCCCATTTCTTGTACCTGGGACTATTTCAACCTAGCTATGCCCCTGATCTCCAGTCAACCAATAGCGAGCTTTCCCAACCTTAACCAATCAGGAGCCCTTGAGCCATCAACCAATCATGGCTTCTTCCCCCCAGTCCACTGGCCAACCAAGTGTCTTCTTGAACCCACCAAGGAAGAGTCCTCTTTTTCCGCATTTGTCAATTTGCTCCTTTCCAATCAGGACTGCCTCAGTTGCCAACCAATGAGGAGCAAGGTCCCCTCGCCAGTCCACCAATGAGGTACCCTGAACCAGCCCCATAACACACACACACCCCGCCCCCAATGCAAGCTAGTTGGGTTCAGTCCCGCGAAGCCATTGGCTCTTCTGTCCGGATAAGCAGGTAGCCGTTGGTGTGATGATCCGGATCGGCAGGGCTCTCCATTTCCTCCTCCTCTTCCTCTTCCTCTTCCTCAGTTGGCACAGGGGTTGCCTCCAGGCTGAGTCTGGCACCACGCGCTGCCCACCGCTCCCGCGCCAGCTGCCGCAGGAACATGGCAGGGATGGGGAGCGCCGCAATCACGATCAGGCCAATGAGGAGGCCCAGCGCCCAGGGTGGATAGGCCAGCCGCAGCTCCGAGGCCTGTGGGAAGAGGCCTAGGGTCAGGGGCCCATCTAGTCTGGCGTCTGGTCTGGTCTCCAATCCCACGGGCAAACCCCCCACCCCACCCCTTAGGGTTGCCAGACCTCCAGGATGCTTATGAAAAATGCATGGGGCAGGGCTGCATTGGTATGGCCACGCACCCCACGGATCAGCCCCACGAACCCATCTAGCTCTGCGTTGCCCCCCTCTTAACCCCTCCCCGCTGCCCCGGATCAGCCCCTTGCGTTCATCTAGCCTGGTAACCCCCTGATCAGCCCCACGGGCCCCAACTAATACAATATCCTGCCCATCGAACCCGGTCTCTGGGCTCCCCTCGGACAGCTGCTGCGGGAGCGGCACACGGCGGACGGGGCGGGGTGTTGCTCACCTTCTCTCGGTCCCAGGCTTGGTACGTGGGGCGCTCCACGCACATCCGTAGCAGACTGGCTAGCAGCAGGCACAAGATGGCCGCCAGGCTTCCATAGCGCCACATGAACCCATAAAGACGCCAAGGACGCCAACCAAGTAGAGCCCCCACTTCGTCCAGGAACCTGCAGAGGGGCAGGGAACGGGGAAATCAGCAATGGGGTGCAAGTCTTCCCTTCCACGCTGTTTATGTCCCTTTCTATGGGGCCAACTCATAGGCCCTAAACCCTGCCAGATGGGGAGAAATGCAACCTCATAACTCCACAGTCTGGGGAGGGGCCCAAAATGGCTGCTTATACGTCAAAGGGAGAAACCAAAATGGCCACTCCGTTGTCAAGGGGTCAAATCAAATGGCCACCCCAATGTCAAGGAGAATCTAAAAGATGGCTGTCTAAAGCCCTGAGGGAGGCAATCAATCTTGCCACTCCTAAACCCTGAGCAAGGGCCCCAACCTAGATGGTCACCCCTCAGAGCGCCCCGTGAGAGTCAAAGGGGACGAGAGCCAACCAAATGACTGCCCCTTGAGTATGCCAACATGGCCGCCCCATGAGTCAATGGAGACAGGAACCAATGTAGTTGCCCCCTCAATTGAACCAACATGGCCGCCCCATGAGCATCAAGGGAAATGGCAACCAATATGGCCGCCTCATCAAGTGAACCAACATGTCTGCCAGGAACAAGGTGGCCACTGGTCTAGGCCTACGTCCTACCTGTCAGCTCCATAGACCCAGGCCACGGCCACTGCCTCGCAGGCCACGACGATGAGCAGGGGCAGGGTAGCCGAGTAGTCATCAAACATGGCCACGAAGAAGCTTCCCGAGCGTTGGATGAAGAGGAGGCCCAGGAGGAAGCCGACGCAGCAGCACAGCACTGGAGGGGAGACAGAGACGGGGGAGCTAGGGACAGAGCTCTAGGCAGCCCCCTTCCTACATTCCACAGAACCCTGCCTCTCACAATCGTCTACATGCACACGCGGTCACCCGTGCACGGGGACACTTCCCCTCACACACTTGCGTGCAATAGTACACGCCCCTTCTCCCCTACTTCTGAAATGGCCTGGAGCACAGCCTCCCATTCCGCACACTCGCGCGTGCCCGCGTTTGCACTTGGCCCCAGTGTACATTCCTTGCACAGGGGTGCACACACCGCACACATGCTCCCTTGGAACACTCAGAACCCCTCAGTGCACACCTGCACACACAGTAAGACACGTCCGTGTCCATCACACGCCTTCATGCTCACTGCCCCCCGCCCTCCCAGGCACGCACCAGCGGCACAAGTGATAACTCCGCTGCACGCTCTTGCACCCGCCCCCCAACCCGCCCAAGCCCCACATGCAGCTGTGTTCCCTCGCACACTTGTCCCTTCACACGCCTGTGTCCCCACACGTGCCTGTGCACCCTTGCATGCTCAAGCCTTTGCCACGCCCACCCCACCTCAGACTGAATCCCAGAGGCACACACTCCTCCTGCATTACGCCCACACGCTCATGTATTCCCTTTTGCGTTCTTTGCACACTCATTCATGTGCACGCACCCTTCACATATGTGCCCAAGTGCACACTCATCGCACACTTCTGCCCACACTACTTTACACACCTGTACCCTCCCACACCTGTTCTCTCAGATACACATCCCTCACATTCATTCTTCACATATTTGCACTCATGACCACATGCACTCCTCACTCCTCCCACATGCACCTCCTCTCGCATGCACCTGCCTGTATTGCATACATGCATCCCTTGCATGCTTCCAGACTTGCACACCTCCTTGCACACAAATGCATTCTCCCCTTGTATGCTCATGCATGCACCCTTTGCACGTTCATACACTCTCAGACACCCCTGGCACGCTCAAGCCCACCACTCAAATGCCTGTGCCTCCATGCACATGCTCACACACATACACTCCTTGCATACCTCATGCACACCTATAGGCACATGTCGTAGCACACACACTCAAGTGCTCATATATGTTAATTCCTCAACTACGTGTGTAACATATGCACCCAACTTTACACATCTAACCCCTTGCACAATGCCACGGTGATGCACACACTCCTCACACACATGCACATCCCTCACACGCCTAGGAGCAACACCATGCACTTCCCTCACAAACCTTTCAAGTGGGCACCTTTCTACCGCACACCCACATTCTACAAACACTGCTGCAAGCCCTTTTTGAACGGGCCACGGCTGGGGGGCAGTCCGGGGTCGGGCCATCGCAGGTGCACACCCACACACCCCGCGTTTTCACCAGTTGCTCGTGTTACACGGGAGCGTGCACACACGCACGCACACCCACCTGCTGCCACTTTCAAACATGACGCATCCACTCCTATCCACTGTGTGGGCATGCGTGGGTGTCTCTCCTTTTAAAAAGGCCTAACACAACCAACACATACTAGTATGTCTGTGCGCACACCTTAGTGTAACAGTTGACCACCTCCAGCAATACCCCTCCCATCCACCAGGTGGTGCCCCTCCCTGTTCCGCCACTCTGGCCCACAAACTCATAGGCTGCAAGTCCTCCAGAGCAGCGAGTGCAGAGAGCAGAGCAGCCGCAGTTACCGGTGAAGAGGGTGTGCCGTCGGCGGAGGCAGGGGAAGTTGTCCAGCAGAGGAGTGATAATCCCCTGCATGTTCCCAAGCATCGTGCTCAGCCCCAGATTCAGCAGCATGAAGAAGAAGAGGACGGACCAGAAGGGGCCAGCAGGGAAGAGAGTCATGGCTTCCGTGAAGGCAATAAAGGCCAGACCTGTCCCCTCCACGCCCTGCGGAGAGAGAACCAGGAGCAGCTGTTTCTACAGGAAACCTGTCACGAAGGAACAGAGCCGCACAGGACAGACACTGAACTAGAGGGCTAGCGAATATATGTAAAGCTAAAGGTAAAACACGTATGGAATGTTAAAACGGAGAACTGCAAACTCGCTTCATGTAATCACGTAGCGTAAACTGAGAGTTGGGAAATCCCTCCAGGAAACGGAGAGAGATAAAGGACGTGTTTTCAGAGGAGACACCAGACAGAAATCCATTCAGGGGCAAATTAAGTTTGCCTGCGTGCCTACCTGTTGGCTTTGCCTACGTGCGGATAGGCATGACCTCTCCAGCTTCCCCAAGGCAGGAAGGGGAAACAAAGACTCTGAAATGCTATTTAAGCCAACAGACAAGACAAAGAAGGAGCCACCTTCTATCTCTTGGAGCCGAGAGCTCACCTACATCTTGCCTGCCAGCAAGGAGGCTGCTGGCACTATGGACTGAGAGAAAGGACTTTGCTTTCTACCAGCTAAGAGATCAGTGCCCAGTCATTTACATCACTGACTGAGAATAGACTCTCTGTAGGGTAAGATCTTATATAGGAAGTACCCAGTATAGACTAGGAATGCGTTATATCACCTTTCATTTGATTAGCCACTCTGTATCAAACTATTCTAGCTTATGTATTCAATGAACTTTCTTCTTATCTTAATAAAGAAGCGTCTGGGGTCTAACATTGGGAACACAAGGGAGTAACTTGAGCTTGCAAGCTCTTGCGAACCCAGAGGGAGAGAGTGTGTGTGTAAACGAGAAGCTTTCTGGACCTTGGGTGGCAAAAGGATTCTCTCCTTTGCAGGACCTGATCAGTCAGAGAGAGAACTGATTCAGGTGGGCTGTAAGTGAGGGAAATTGAGTCACCCAACCCAGGAAAGTGGGGTGTTGGACCCTCAAACCCGTGACAAAACCCACGCCCAGAAATGCAGCCGCCTCTGGGGTGGGAGTAGCCGTTTCTACAGGGATATTTTGCCTGGCACTGAGATGCAGCCACTTCTGGGGAGGAGCAGCTGTTTCTACAGGGATCCCTCACCTTTTTCATCTCATCTTCTGCCCGGCAGTTGGTGACCCCGTAAACCTGAAGCACCTGCTCCACCTTGGGGTGGAGCCCCTCGTACCAGGCGCTGTACTGGGGCGCAGTGATGTTTTCTTGGGGCAAAGCTGGGATGGCGAGCGAGGCGTTTAGCACCAACTGGGACAGGAGGTCCGTGTTCCTGCAAGCGGGAGAGAGAGAGACTGAGAGAGAGCGGGGGACGGATGGCCAGGCAGCCCAAGGAAAGTCAGATGGACAGTGAAGGGGAGCAGGTGGCTACAGAGACAGGGGACAGATGAGTGGATGGACAGGCAGCCAAGCCGACAGGATGGCAAATGGAAGAAGAAAGAGAGAGAGAGGAGTGTAAAAGCTAGAGGACAGAGGCACAGGCAGAGAGAGGGACGAGCAAATAGCGACACAGAGGGAGGGACGGACGGACACGTGGGGAGGGAGAGAGGTGTGTGCGCGTCTCACCTGGCCACGCAGTCCCGGGTGATTTCGTTGGCCCGGAAGCCGAGCACGGCAAAAACCACCAAGGTGGCAAGGATGGAGGTGAGGAAGTTGATGGTGGAGACCAGGATCCCATCCCCGTGGCAGTCGTTATGCAGCGGGTTGTAGCTCGAGTAGGCAATGACGCTGCCAAAGCCCAGTCCCAGCGCAAAGAAAACCTGCGTGGCCGCCTGCCGCCAGACCTGCACGTCCCCCCAGATAGACAGCTGCGGGGGGAGGGGGCAGAGAAGTCATTATGCCTCGCCCGGGGCTGAGATGCGGCTGCCTCTGGGGTGGGGGGCAGCTGTTTATACAGGGATCCCTCACCCGAGGCGGAGATGCGGCTGCCTCTGGGGTGGGGGCAGCTGTTTATACAGGGATCCCTTGCCTGGGGCTGAGATGCGGCTGCCTCTGGGGTGGGGGGCAGCTGTTTATACAGGGATCCCTCACCTGGGGCTGAGATGCGGCTGCCTCTGAGGTGGGGGGCAGCTGTTTATACAGGGATCCCTCGCCCGGGGCTGAGATGCGGCTGCCTCTGGGGTGGGGGGCAGCTGCTTATACAGGGATCCCTTGCCTGGGGCTGAGATGCGGCTGCCTCTGGGGTGGGGAGCAGCTGTTTATACAGGGATCCCTTGCCCGGGGATAAGACACAGCTGCCTCTGAAGTGGGAAGCAGTTTCTTACCTGGGGGGTGAACATTATTTTGATGCCGTCAACCGCCCCCTCTAGCAGCAATGCTCGAACCAGGAAGCAGAACAGGACCACATAGGGGAACAGAGAGCTAAAATACAGAACCTGGGGGGTGGGAGATTATGTTGGGGGGGGGGAAACCAGAGAGAGTCCCCTCTCCAACCAGCTCCCACACTTTAACCTTCTCCTCAATCAGGATCAGGGAGAAAGTTACCCCAATTAGGGAAAAAAAGGTGCCCCAAAACACTGCCCCCCCAGCCTGCCCCCCACCCCCAGCTTCCTTTGAATTCGTTCTCTTAGGATCCCCCACTCCACCCCCCACCCTGTAGCTGCCAGAGGGAGGATCATAGGGTGGGAGGAAAGTCTTTGGGTCATGGCTGGTGTGGAGGCACGTTGGGGTGTCGGCCAGCTGGAGTGAACCCCAAATCTTCATCCCTGATGGGGCAGGAAGGTCTATGAGGAGGGAGGGGCAGAGATCGGTTTATGGGGAGGGAAGGTCTATGAGGAGGGAGGGGGCAGAGATCGGTTTATGGGCAGAGAAGGCCTGCTGGGATTTCTGGGGAGAGGGGGAAGGCTCCGAAGGGGGGCAAAGCTGGAGGCTCAGGGTAGGGCATGGCGGAATGACATGACAGGGACAGGCTATCATTGGGGATGGGGTGGGAGAAGGGGTCTACAGAGGCAAAGAGGGGTTGGGGTGCCCATGGATGAGGAGGCGGGGAGGGGATCTCGGGGAAGGCGCAGGGCAGCTTGGTTGTCTGTGGGAAAGGACTGGGGGCAGCAGCCCCAATGGGGAGGAAACCGGAGTCCGTGGGAGCAGAGAGAAACGGGGGAAGGAAGTGGCAGCAGCTGCCCAGGGTCTCTGGGATGGGAGGGATGTTCAGATCGTCCCCCTGATGCAGACAGGACCGAGTCTGCTATTAACACACGTGACGCCGGCGTGTTGCCGACGCCACAGTCCAGCCACCAAACAGGCCGTCCCGCCCGCCGCCCCGCCTCCCCCGCGGCCCAGGGAGGGCCACACCCGACATGCAGGCAGCTGGTCCCACCCCCCGCCACGATGGGAAGCCAATGGCGGCCGGCCATGGTGGCCCCGATCCAGCCCGGCTCATGGTGGGTTCCAACAGAAGCGCTAGCTCGCCTTGTCCCCGTCCGGCGGGGCCTCAGCCTGGGCTGTCGCTTCAGGGCTTTCCCGAGGTCAGAGCCCGGGTCCCAGGCCAACATCTGGCGGCACAAAAGCAGACATGGCCGGTGGCCTGCGGGTTTACGTGGGCCACAGTCACCGCTGGTTTGACCCTGTGCTGGGTCAGTTCTACCGCGATGGGGCTTCGCAGGGTGGGGATGGGCCTGTCCTGGCTGTGAAAGAGTTAATGATGCGCCGGGCCGTTCCCTTTCTGAACAGGGACAGACTTAGTTCAGGGGAACTATCCGCTACTTTGTTCCGTTTCCTCCATCCCCGGAGAACACAATGTACCTTACCCGGGGCAGAATAATAAACAGCCAAGCGGGAAAGTGGTTAGAAAGTGTCACACTAACTGCGTCAAAGAGTTACCAGCGGAAAAGCCAGATTATTTTAGCTCTTACTTGGGTTCTCAGTTTTACTTTTTAACTTTCTCTCTCTCGCGCACGCGCCGACATCTCGCTTTCCCCAGCACCCCAGAGTGTCCGAGAGAAACTTGCCTGGGTGAACTTTGATATGGGTTTTGGGAATATTTTTCCAGAAAAATTGTAGCTGGAGTCTCCATCGGAGTCTCCGTGGCTAGAGCAGTCGGCTCGTCAAGAGCAATTCTATGGGCTGTAGATGCTCCATCAGCTTCATACAATCCTCACACAAAACTCATTCAATCTCTTATGAGAGCGCCTAAAAGCATCCCAAATATTGCCCTTAGGCTTCAGTTGGACAGTCTGGGCGGGATATTTCATTTATGACTAAGAATTCATCTGAGTGGCTCCCTCTTTCCTTATTTGCTTGCCGAGCCTTTTTTGGATACCTGGAGGCAGGGACTTTCCGGGAAGCTGCAATCTATGGGATTAGATTTATCTGCAAACTCCCAATTCACTGTAACCGAGCCAAGAACGTGTCCCTGAGCTCTCGCATCCTCCTGAACGTCGCATCCCTTGTCTCTCCCTCTGTTCCCCCCTTCCCTCTCTCCCCTCCCCCTGTCTTTAGATTGTGAGCTCTCGGGCAGGGACCGTGTCCATCTTACTCCTTGTAAAGGGCCAGGTACATTGCTGGCGCTATATAAATGCTTATAATAAAATAATAGATTTATCCTCTTTGACCGCTAAGTGGCACGTTCTGAAATCCGCCTCAGACTAAATGATATCCACTGTCAGCAGGATAGAGCAGAAATCTCTCTTTACCCCTCGTTGAGTCATTAGCATGATTTGATCCCAACGGCTGTACAAGGTACTTCGGTCAGACGTAGTTTTCTTTTTTTCTCGGCCCGACAATGCACTTCCAACTAGGGCCTTGGAGGGGCGGAAGGATGGTATTCCTTTCGCCCTACTTATTCGCCCTTATGATCAGCTAGAGGCAGAGACGAGTGCCCTCTCTATCAGACTCGAAGAGTTCAATATTGGAATGCCCATCTAGAGCGATATCCTGGGCATACGGGCTCGGAATTAACCAGAATATTTCTAAACAATTTATCCTTGCAACGTCCTATAGACGTGTCTTTATTCCTGGTCCAGGCCTTTTTATTGAGAGAAAAAATTCTTAATTTTGCCCATACCTTGTGACAAGGTTAACTTCCAAACGAGTGAGTTTAACCCAGGAACTGGCTAGGCACCAGATGCTCCGACGTATGTTGCCGAAAATAGAGTTTGGCTTTATCCTGCTTAGTGTCTTATTGTTAAATATGCTTGGTTGTTTTAAAATGATTTACTCTAGGGGCTGGATCGCCTGGTTACTAGGAAAAGTTTTTCTATTTTAGTCCTTTTCCTAATTTGTATTAGGTTAAGCTATTTTATTTGAAATGATGACGTTTTGTATTTTGCTTTTGCGATGATCAATGGTCGAGCATAATAAAATTGAACTGAACTGAATTGAGAGAAACTTGGTGAGAACATCAGGGACTGAAAACTTTGCAAGACTCTCGTTTGGTTTCTCTCTTTAGCTATGGGAGGAGACTGTCCTGCCTATCTCTCCCCCCAGGAGGAACAGGAGGGGGAAGGCACTTGAGAAACACCCATTCCAACCAGATCTGAGAAGATCCTGGACGGGATCTAGCCTCACACCCCTTCATGCTTCATTCAAGAATAGCCGCCTTGCCAGAGACGGGCTACCTTGCTCGGAGATAGGCTCTCCATCCCTGCCTGCGGAAAGTGGCCTTAGTTAGCTTGCGTGCACATGGCAACATGCCCCCATATGGGGGAGAGGCTGAAGGAGTTCAATGTGGAGGTTTCACTCGATTCAGTGATTTGTATTGTTCTGTGATCGCTGACAACAATCCAGATTCCTCCGACACAATTTAATCCGAGTCTCCTCGGTTGTGATTTCTTTGGGGGTGGGGAGATGCCCCACCAGTAGCCTGAGAGATACCGAGACCCGCCAGCCGGTAAAGATACCCGGCGCGTTTGGTGAGGAGCTCAGCACCCTCATTGCGCCTGCAACCCCCGGATTATCCCTGCGGCACTCACCTTGCCGGAAGACTTGATGCCCTTGATCATGGCGAGGGCGACCAGCCCCCAGGCTGCCAGCAGACACCCTGCCAGCGCCGGACACAGCCCCCCGCTCTCCTCCAGCGACGGCGCCACGTCCAGCGCCCGCCGGTACCAGAAGTAGGTGGTGGGGGAGCTCTGGGCACACTCGAGGTCTGGGCAAGGGGGAAACAGGCAGCGCTGGGTCAGTGACGTCTGGGAACAGCGCCCTCTAGTGCCAGGGCAAGAGGCACAGCGGCAGCGCCTCCCAGGGGGAATGAGGGCAGGGAGACCGTGCCCCCCCCCCGGTGCCAGGAAAGAGGGCATGCCCAAGGAAAGGAGGGCAGTGCATGGCACCCCCTAGTGCCAGATTTCACCCACCTGGCTGTGTTTGGTTGTCACCTTCTGGGCACTGCTCCCACGGCAGCGGGGACTGGAAGGAGTTCACGAGGTAGAAAATGCTCCAGGCAATAATGACGTTATAATATAATGCCACAAAGGAGCAGACCTGGAATAGAGATCAGACTCTGTGAGCGCTGAGATGCAGCCGTCTC
>QEPC01000866.1:38395-54267 GCA_003113815.1 Sphenodon punctatus
CTCTAACCCACTAGCCCCCACTCCCTTCCCAGAGAACCCAGGAGTCCTGGCTCCCAGCCCCCCCTGCTCTAACCCACTAGCCCCCACTCCCCTCCCAGAGAAACGAGGCTCCCAGTTACCAGAATTTCATTCCTCCTCTTACTGGAATAGTGAGTTAAACCTTTCGCCAAGGTTAGCAAGATAGGGCAGCGTGTCTTGACAGGCCATTAACATGCAATTTTAGGAGACAGGTTTAGCTCTTCTCAGGGGTTGAGAGGAGCCCATAAGCGGACTTAAATAGTCAATTTACCCCTTTTATGAGGCAACGGCATCTGGGCTCTAATCCAGCACACCGTGACTTTGGAGAGTTTAGGGCGTTTAAACACAGGCCATAAGCACACACACACCCCGCCTCCTTATCTCACCAAAATGGCTGGTTCTCCGACTCCACGGAACAAGAGGAGGAGAAGTGGGTTACAACAGACAACGGGGGAAGGCGGCTGGTCCAAACTGCAGAAATAAGGATCGGTCCAGAGTTTGGGCGAGGGGGCTGGAATAATCAGCGGTGGCCATTACGGTCTCTGAGCAGGGTCTGATCCAGGCTGGGGCAGGTTGTGCAACCTCACAGAGCCCCCTGGGAGGAGGGGGTGCCAGGGACCCCAAGACATGGAGTCTCTGAACACACTTGACAACGGGGTGGTGAGAAGCAGAGGCACAAGAGGGGGCCGCCTGGCCGGGGTGGGGGTGGGGGGGCCTCTCAGCGATTCAGAAAGTAGCAGCAGCCTAAAGGGAGAAATAACCACGTACAGGGCAACGCGACGGGCCCGCAGGGGAGGCAGCCCTGGACGGAACGCGGTGTTTAACGGACCCTCACCAATCAATGACAGGAACCGGTTCCTTTGTCTAAAGGGGTTAGTGAACTGTGTCTCTCTCAAACGCTCCTGTTAGTGGGGGGCCCGCACCTGGACTCTGGCATTGCCTGCGGATCTATGGGCCATCGGTTACGCTCCGCGGGGCCCGAAATACGGGGCCGTCCGTTACGCTCCGGGGGGTCCGAAATACGGGGCCGTCCGTTACGCTCCGGGGGGGCCCGAAATACGGGGCCGTCCGTTACGCTCAGCGGGGCTGCAGGGTCTGAAATAAGAAGCATCTTGAAATCAGGGATATCTGCCAAGATCTTGCTTTAGGCTTTAAGAGAGGTTGGTGCGAGTTTTAAAGATCAGCTCCTTGCCATGAAGAATACATTTAGCCTGTCACATCAGTAGGTAGAAGTTTTAAGGAATGAGTAAATCTACTCCCAGTAGTACATTTACTACTTAGAATAATTTCTGCTTATGAAAAGCTCACTGTTACATTTTAACAAGATTTTAATAAGCAGAAATGATTGTAAACAGTAAATCAAACAGTGAAATGTTAAATATTAGCAGATTTACTAACTGTGTATCATCAGTTTTACTATATGCAGTTAATAAATCTAACACGGCATTTGTCTTTGTTGAATTTTATCTTGGGGTTTTTTAAGTCCAACTTTCCTGTATTTTACATAAAGATGCTATAATTTGTAAATCTGCCAAGTGCACAGTAACTGAAGTGCAATATTTACCAATAGTAGTTCATCTGCTCACAGCAAAACTTTTGTATGCATAAATTATTTAAAGTCAATCCACGCAGGATGACTGGCTGCGGATGGATTTTTAAATGGAAAGTTTAGGTTTTAACAGAGATTACAACAAATTTTAATTAGGGCTAGATGAAAAGGAGGTTTCTTTTGTATTCATGAAGTCAATATGCACATTCACTCCCACAAATTAATTACTCAGTCAGTCTTTGAATATGCACATTCACTCCCACAAATTAATTACTCAGTCTGTCTTTGTTTCTGTTGTCAAATTTTTATCTTTGTGTCTTTAGTTTCTGTAATTTCGGGGTTTGGGTTGCTTGGCTACATAGGCATTTCCCGCTACGTGCGCAGAAGTACAATATTTAGTAGGTTTGGGAAATATTTAAATGTGGATGGGATTGGTCGAAAAGAAAGCATTTTTTAAAAAAAATAAAATAAAAAAAATTACCCCAAATTCCAAAACCAAGGTTCAAAGCCATAAACAAAGTTTCAAGCAAATCCCACTTTGTATCGCTTTTGTTTTTGACGGATTCACGTCCGCCAAATCTGAGATTTGCTGCAGATTTTCCGTTCCATTCCAAGTTTTAATTGGGTCGGACGTTTTGGCTTTTGCAGCTCACACAGACAAGGAGAGAGTCAGGTACAAAGCTGAGGCTTTCATGTCGGAGCTGCAATGATCTGAAGACATTTTAATAATAAATTCCAGATTTAACGTGGGCAAGAATGTCATTCCCGTCATCACCCATGCCAATTTCGATTGATGAAAAAGCCAGCAAGGCTTCAGATTAAATTACCGCAGGCACTGATGTCACAATTTAATATGCAATAATTGATTTATTAGCAATTTAGTATATACTATAAATCTACAATAATCCTTGATCTAAATCTAGTTTATAATTTATTAATCTACAGTAATCTATTTACAATTATCAGTTTAGCAACAATATTTTAACTTTATCTACAAAAATGTAATGTATCATTTAGCTACAGTAGTTTACCCATTTGTCTAAAGTTACATTTATAATGTATCCATCTACATTAATTCTCAATTTAACAACAGTTGAATGCATCATTTATTGTGCTATTTATCAACAATAATCTTCATTTTTTATCGACACTAGAATCTGCAGGGCCCAGACAATTTGGGGGAGAGAAATTAAAATAGGGATGGCAGATTGGAAAGGTGGGGGGGTGTTCTCTAGCAACCCCATCCCTACCGCCCCCATGTTCCTCTCTGTAACCCCTCCAAACCTCCAGATCCCAAACCAGTTTGGCCTCCCAATCCGTCCTGGCTAGTTCTGCACCAGCCTATCCCTACTCCCCTCCACTCTCTCTACTCCAAGCTGGTTATCCACCCTCCCCCGAGTCCCAACAGGTAGCATTCCCTAAAACTAGCATCCCTTCTGCCTCAGGGACACCCCCTGCTCTCAACCCCCCAAAATGATAATCTACCCCCCCCCAACACTAAACATCTGCCTCTGGAGTCTCCCCACCTGCCCTACCCCCCCAGTGGAGACCCCTGCTCACAATCCCCCCCACCAAAGCTAGCCCTCCCTGCCCTACAACCCCACCCCCCAGCTCTGCTCCCCTAAACGGGGCCCAGTCTGCCTCCCTGCTCAGATCTGCCCCCCAACTCGGAATGCCCCCTAGCTCCCCCTGTGCCCAGCCTTCCCCTCTGCTTCTCAAGCAACAGCAGGGCAGCCCCCACCCCTCAACCCACCTTCCCCCCCGGGGGGCAGGGACTCCCCTCCTGCCAACCTTCCCCAGTCCCCTCTGCTCGCCGGGCCGGGCCTGGCCCCCCGACGCCCCCACTGGCCCGCCCCGACCTGGTTCCTTGGCAGCAGCCAGCGCAGCAGCCCCTACCTGTCTCCAGGACGGCTCCGCCGCGTGGCTCAGTTGCATCAGCCCACCCGAGTCCGGGGGAGGAGGAGAAGGAGGCGTGTGCCCGGCTCGGGGCCCCGCCCCCCTCGGCTGCGACAAGGAGCCCCCGCCACGGGGGAAGAACCACGTGGCGTGGGAGCTTGGCCTCGGGCCCAGGAACAAGCGGGTTTAACGCCCCGCAAGACTCCGGCTGCGATGTCACCAGCCCGGCCCGCCCCGTCTGCCCCGTGCGGGAAGCGAGTCGCTGCCCCAGCCCCACAGAAGTGGGGTTGGGGCGCATTTAATGCCAGGCTAGGGAAGAGATTGCCGAGCTCGGCCTCGCCCGAGCCGGCCCGGCCCCCGAGCGAGCCCCACGGCAAGCAGGGCAGGGCAGGGCTGGGAAGCAGCAGGGGAGATTTCGAGGGGGCTTGGCCCAAGAGCTTCCCCCAAAAATCACTCCCACCAGGGGCCATTTTATTTAACAAGTGGCCACACTTTTTGCTTCAGGCCTCTATTGCGAAACGGGCCCTGCCCCGGGGCAGGGCAAGGGATACACACGGAGAAGCGCCTTGGGCAAGGGTGCCCCCCCCCCCAGGATCCAGCCTCCGCCACTGACACACCAGACCCACTTCTCACGCCTGCATTTTTAACTGTGCTTGGCAATCCACCCCCCAGTGGCAGCAGAGGAGGGTGGGCAATTCGGGTAGAGATGGACAGCTGGAGCTGGTTCCCATCCAAGGCCCTCTCCCTTTGCAAACCTGCATGGGGGTTGTCTTGCCCCGTAGCCCCCAGTGCCCATCGCTCCCTGGAATGCAGGGGGCAGCAGGAAACGCTCTCCTGCTCTCCCTGCCTGCAATGCGAGCAGCACACAGTAGAGGAGGGAGGGGGGCGCAGCAAGTGGTAGGAGGGTATTGTTCACACACCATTGCTACTGGAAAGAGCATAAGGGTCCCTGAAACTTGAACTCAAGGTTCCCCAAGTCAAGAATCCCACACAAGGAGGGAAGTGGGCCGGTTCGTTCATTGGCCAGTGTCGCTCCTTTGTCTACACCTGCTGGAGGGTGAGGGAGGGGCCCTGGACAATAGCTACCTATAGTCCGAACGCCTTTTAACCGCAGGAACTGGGGAGCCCGTGGGTTGGAGCCCCGTACCTGGGCTGGGCATCTCCTTTAGCCAGCGGGAGCCACTTGACATCCTCTTTAGCGGAACATACCGCAGGGCTCGTTCTACACAGAAAGTCAGTTGGTGAGTCCTTCCCCTGCAGCAGTGAGGAGCTCTGGCGGGGGGTGAGCGGGTAGCCACCCGCCAGGGCTGTAGATCCATCTCCGTTTTAGCCAGAGAAACCCCTTCCCGATTCTCGACGCTTTCTCGGTCGAGCATTTCTCCATTGACCCTCGTGCCAGCCGTGCACCGATTGGCTGCGTACCACGTCCACCCGTCACGCACAAACGGCAGCCCTTTCCCAAAATGGCGGCAATGCTGCCAGCATCGCCTTGGAAGAGGGCGGCGCACGGGCAGAACAGCCACTGCCGCCGGTTTGTGCCGTACGCGTTACCAGACCAGCGCGGTACTTAGTCAATTGGAACACAGCCCACAGTCAATCAGTCAATGGCTTCGGTTAGGGAGGATTTTATTTCGTGATGTATTTTTACATGGTGTTAGCCGCCCCGAGATGCTTACAGCAGGAGGGGGCAGCGTATACATTTTAATACATAAATAATGTTGCTGAGATCTTAGTTACCAAGAATGTGCCGAGATCTCCGTAACCCTTCTCAATTACCGTCTTAATTCTATTTCTTCAGGGCCTTCTTGCTGCCCCAATCGGTACCCCCCCCCCCCAATGTGGTGACCAGGCTGGAGGGGAACCCCAACAGGCCCTGGACCGGGCCACAAAATGGTGGTGTAATCTGGCCATTGGCCAGAACGCCTCCAGCTTTTAAGGAGTGATACCTATTCTAATCCCTGGCAGGAAAACGAGAGGGGCCTATTTTGGGACTTTGGGGCTGCCTGTTGCTTATTTCCATCAGAAACCGGCAGCTGCAGTTTGCAAGGCCTTTACCGCCAGGGCCAGGGATATTGAGAGAGAAGAGCCTCTCTCCCTGTGGGAACTTACCTTCAATGGGCTCCGGCGGTGGAGCAGGCGGCGCCCCATTTGTCTGCTCGTTTCCCGGTTAGAGGCAAGATTCTTCTATTCCAAGCAAGAGTGAAGGCCTTGCCCTGGCGCGTTCTGGCGGGGTGGGCAAGGGGGAGTCCCTTCCTAGAAAGATTATGCCCCTTCGATCACAGCGGAGGAAACTGAACTGCCAGCTTTATGAGAAACTGAGAAGGGAGTATTTGCTCCCTTTCCTGGAGGAATTACCCGGTAGATCCGATTCCACCTTGACTCACTTGGCTCTTGGGAGCGAAGGAGCAGCAGATCTGGCCGAACGTTGCCTGCTTTTTGTTACAAGCCTCCCAGCTGCGCAGGAACTTTCTGGGATTTAAGGGGACAGGTGATAGTAGCGAGACAGAAGTAGGGGGGCAAAGGGAGCTTGAATCACCCTGCTCCCCAAATGGATGTCATTTTACTTCTGCCCCCTTGGGATTGAATACAGCAATTTGCTCTTTTTGGATACATTTTAATTCCCATTTAATATTGTATTTATGTGTTTTACTCTTCTTTAGAGCATACGAGTCATGTGTTAAAGGCTTATGGATTGGTTGAAAACGCCTTATATGATTTTTTGTCAAGCATTTCCCACAGTGGGGTCGAGTGTACTTTGAATGATGGAATTGTGAGGAAGCAGTGGGGCTACGGCCACGCTGAATAAAGCAATTGAACTGAATTACCGCAAGGTTCTCCTGAGAATGAAAACCCATTGGCACTGCAGCCCTATTGCACACCCCAATTAAAGGAATCCCCTTTATAGACGGCTCCTCATAGACTCAGGAAACGGGTCTTGTGGAGCGGTAATTTATGCAGATAAACGGGGTCCCCTATTACCCCCCGTTAGGGGGTCTGTTTTGGGGTGCTCGACCCACAGAACAGGGGGTTCTTTCTAGGGAGTAACGGGGGGCACTGTTCAAGGGTGAACTTTTATCCACCCGAGGAGGGGGTGCCCTTTACAGACACAGGAAAGGGGTGTCCTGTTGAGTCAGATCAATGGGGTCCCTTTTAGGGAGAGGCCTCATGCCTGCACAGAGGGGGTCGTTTTCCTTCACATCCAGAGACGCAGATGCCATTGGCAGCTCTGTATCCACATGACCCATTTTGGGGGTCCCCCCCTCAATCCATGTAACACAAAAGAGGGGTGTCTGGTTTAAACCTCTTGTTTTATTTCGTAATCCTCATGAATGTAACCCATATAAAAACATAAGTTATGCAAACACACAACATTATCAGCCTTCAAGGGGGGATTAAAAAACAAATTAGGGAGGATTTTTAAAGGAGGGGGTTTTACAAAACCGTCAAGGGGGTGCCCCAAAATAAACCTAGATGCCTGAAAAAAAGACCCTGCAAAATTCTCATCCTTCCTCCTGCACTCAAAACTAACCAGATGGACACATGCCCCCCCCCCCCAAACCCCCTTCACAAGCTTAGTACAGGTCGGGGGAGGTGAGGTACAATTAACCAAGACACACACACACCCCACCCCCCCGCCAGATGCGGGGATCTGTGCGCACACGCACACACATGCCGCCCCACAACGCGGGAAACCCAAACATGTGACCCTGGAAATTCCCTGCTGCCCTAGAGATCCAGAACAAGACGGCTGTGTAGGTCTCCCCTCCCCCACACACTTTAGAATGGGGACTGGGGGGTGGGGAACAGCTCCACAGAAAGAAAGGGGGGGGGCGTCTGGCAGGGCTAGTGGGAGGGGGGAGCACTATAGTGCAGGAGCAGGTACAGATTTAACAGGGGCACTAGGCAGCTGGCTGAGGTATGGGGCGTCTCTCCTGGTTTGTTGGGAGGGGGAGTCAGTAAGGGGGGGGGGAGAAGGTTAGTTATCAGGGTGCAAGGCTCTGGACATGTCAGTTTTAGGGGGACACCCCAATTCAGCTGGTAGGAACAGAACAATTCAGGGGGATCTGTGTGCACAGGTTTGGAGGCACCCCAATTCAGGTCAGAGTACAGAGTTATTACGGGGCACTGAGCACTCCGTTCCGCTGGCAGGAGAATGAGGTACAGAGCTATTTTTGGAAACATCTCTGTTCAGCTGCAGATACAGGGTTGAGTCATTTGGGGGGGGGTATCTAGGTGCCCCAACTGAGCCAAGTGGAGGTGACATACAATGCTATTTTGTGGGGTCCTTCCCGGGGGGGGGTCTGAAGGTCCCCCATTGCTTCCAGGGATCCACAGTATAGATGGGGGACCTGAACCTTGGCACCCCTCCTCTCCCCAAAATTAATGACTGGTTCTGGGGAGGCTAACAGTTTTTGAAAGAACAAAGCATGATGGGGCTCCAGCTGCCTCGGGGAGCTGTACCACTCCCTGATATTGGGAAGCAGGGACCTCCCCCAAACACGGCAGCTGGGGGGGGGAGAGGGGGGGCAAATGAGTTAGTGACACATCAACAGAACAAGGGCATAGGGTTAGGATCTCGGGATGGGGGGGGTTCTCCAGGAAAAGAGGGGCACAGCTGGGTTAGCGCATCCGATAGTCCGTTGAACATGACAGCTCACACAGCTGCCCTTTGAAATCCAGGTCAATAGTGAAGTCCAGATCGCGCTGCAGGGAGGAGAGAAAGAGAGGGAGGGGCGTTAGGGGCCCACAAATCCTCAAGGAACATAGAAATGACATTAAACTCTGCCACCGCTAGCTCTAACACATCTTCCATGAACCAGTTATTCTCTCCCTCAGGAAGAGCTTGTGGAACTCCTCACTGCAGGAGGTTGGCCAAGTTAGTCAGGAGTGGGGGGGATACAGCCTCGAACGGCGAGGCAGGTGGGTTCTAGGATTGGGAGGGTCCTCAAGAATCATTATATCCAACTCCCTGATCAGAGAGAAGGCCGCCAATACCTACGGCGGCCCCGACAGATGCTCGTCTAGTTGGGCTCAGGAGATTTCGCAACCTCCCTTGGCAACAGATTTCAGTTACAGTTAATTGAGGATTTCAGCTTTGTGCCATTCTCCAAATACAAACCAATAAATACATCATAAGAACAAAGCAATGCAACCGATTCCTTCACCTGGGGGCTCTTCCCGTTCAAAAGCTCTTCCTAATACTGACCCCAGGTCTCCCTCACTGCAGTTTCAGCCAGTTCCCTCACGTCCTTAGTGGCTGCGGGGAATAATGTTTGGCCACCTCAAACCTGCTCTCGTTTCCCTCCTCAGCAATCTTCTCTCTAGCTTCAATGTTCCCAATTCCTGCAACCTTTCCTCATGCGACCTGTGCTGCAGCCGCTCTCCTCTGAACCCTTCTTGAAGCACGGCGCCCAGACGCTGACCCCAAGCTGCCGGCTGCGGCCCCGTTTCTCCCCTTGTCTCAGGACACGAGGATTCCGCTAACACCGCTCAAAATGACACTGGCTTTTTTTGGCGACATCATCATGCTACTAATGCCTGTTCGGTTTGGGATCCTCCTCTGGACACCCCCCTCCCCCAAATAAAAATCCTCCATGGGAGCTAGAAGCCCATCTAAGTTGCCATCCCTTCTAGGCTCGTGGCTAAACAAGCCCAGTGTCTTTGATTCCAACCAAGACTCTCTCAAAAACCCTATGGAACTGAGACAATGGAGACCAATAGTGCTCAATGTCGAGAACCAGAACAGCCACCCGGGCTTCCAGCCAAGGCCTAACCAGCACCAAGCGGCCCAATCACTCCCGCATGAGGATATGCTTTGGGGCAAGAGGAAGCCCCCCTATGCCCTGCTCACCCCTCACACTCACATTGTTCTTGGCGTTGGGCTTCATGCTAATGGTGCCAAAGATCTCCTCCCCGGTTTTCACGGTCAGATAGTCCTCCATGTAGAAGACGGTTTGCTTCCAGTGAGTGTAGGGGGACTCGGGGCCTGCGGGAGAGAGTTGAGAACATGGCTCCCAGATACGACCCACTGTAGCCTCCCGGTGCCGATTCCTAGCAGGCCAGCCTCACAGCAATTTGCCCTAGCCCCCAAGCTGCACCCCCTCCCACTTCCAAGGTGACTCTATCCCACCCCCCCCACCCCAGACTGTACCATCCCTAGCCCTGCCCCATCCCCATGGTCTCAGCATGGTTACCCCTGGCACTCGGACTGGCCCCGCCCCTGGCACTCACTGGTGGAGAAGCCGGTTCGCTTGTGGCAGCGGGTGAACTCTATGTTGAAGTAGGCGACCAGCGCGTGGATGTAGTCATTGCGTTTCACCTGGAGGCAGAACGGGGACGTGAACGTCAGGTCCTCCACCTTCACCGTGTAGATGTCCACCTCCTGCAGACAGACAGAGAGAGACAGACAGACAGACTCAGAGGACGTGAGGCAGAGAAGCCCAAGGGCTCAGCCTCTGAAGCCATGGGGAAATTCTGGAACGAGGGACCCTGCCATTTGCTTCCAGCGCCCATCCCCAATTCACCATCAATCAGTCCACCGCACCGCCATGCATTTACCCACCCCTTCCCCACGGCAGTTACGCTGACAACTTCCACTACATCCCCCGGCAACCAGCCTCGCAGGATAACTGTGCCCTGGGTTTGTTTGGACCCTGTTGCCTGTTCAGCTCATGGGGGCCCCCCAGAACCACTGCTAGATTGGGGGGGGGGTGATAAAACTGCCTGCACTGCCACTGAAGGCAAAGATCTACATCTAGTTGGGGGCTATACCCCCCACCACCCATGTGGGGCCGGGGACGTCACAGTTCTGATTGAGATCAGACTTAGGCTTAGACCCTCTCTCTCACAAGTGTGACAAATCCGGGGCTTCACCCCTAGAATAATAAACCCTCAAATCCAAGCGATTGGGGAGGGGTCGGAATGACAAACAGGCAATTTATTTATTATAAGCATTTTTATAATGCTCCAAAAACTAAGACACACACCCCCTCTCAAGGCCGGGGCGAACAGCCAGGTCTTGCAGGCTCGCCGAAACGCCAGCAGACCCGGGGCCAGGCGGGCATCCTTCAGGAGGGAGTTCCAGAGCCTCGGCCCAGCCACCGGGAACGCCCTCTCCATTGTGGCCCCCCGCTGTACGCGGGAGACCTCCAAAAAGGACGCCCCCGTGGACCGCAGGGATCGCTCTGAGACGCGGAGGGCGCGGCGGTCCCCGAGGTACGAGGGGCCCAGACCGTGCAGGGCTTTATAGATCAACACTAGCACCTTGAACCTGGCTCGGTGCGCTATAGGCAGCCAGTGCAGAGCGCGGAGCACCGGTGTTATGTGCTCCCGCCACCCCGTCCCCGTAAGGAGCCAGGCCGCCGCATTCTGCACCAGCTGCAGCCTCCAAACCAGAAACAGGGGCAGCCCCACGTAGAGCGCGTTGCAGTAGTCCAGCCTCGAGGTGATGGAAGGCATGGATCAGAGTGGCCAGGTCGGGCCTGGAACTGTATGGACACAGCCTCCGTACCAGATACAGCTGGCGGAAGGCGGCCTCCGCACCCTTCCAATGTTTCCCAGCAAAGCCACGTGGGGGCCGGGGCTTGCACACCAGCCAAACCCCGCACGTATTTTGGTTTCCAGAACCTCTCCCGGAGCCAAGCAACACGCCGACTGGCCCATCACGGAAGGTGTGATTGTGGCCTAAGATTCGCAAGGACGGCGGAGAACGAACGAGCAAGGAGAAATCCCTCTCAACTACATCCGAGTCGGGACTCGCTTTATTCGTGGCTTCACCGCTCTTTGGCCAAGGCTTGGTCCTTGCTGTACCCCTGCAAAGCCCTCCCTCCGGGAGCTCACAAGAGTCAAACGGGGCATCCCTGTTGGTTCGTGCCCAGGAGGGAAGCGGCTGCTGTCGTGGGGATGTGGTTCAGCCGCAATCCACCCCTCTTTGCTTGCAGGTCCCATACCTTGATGAGACAAGCATTGGTGACCAGCTGTTTGGGGTCCACAACGTCCACCAGAGGCTCCTTGATGGCCACATCTTTAATGCAGGACATGTCAAACCCGTACACGTTCTCCCACCCTGCAGGAGGCAAGAGAGAATGGGGGTCACGGCTCAGTCTCCCCCACCCCCGACACAGCCGTGTCTCCTGATCCTCCAAAGCACCAACCCCTAGCCTGCCCCCATTCTCCCCCCAAAACGGGCAGCCACACAAACTGCCTGTCTCCAAACAGCTGCCTCGTCCTGCCAACGCCCTGCCTTGCTCCCCCCATCCCTGCAGGGCACACAACTGAAAACCCTGCCCTCTGCTCCCCCAAGGCAGCCACCCTCGGCTATTCCCCCACCTCCAATTCTGCCCTCTCGAACCACACTGCCCCCAGCACAGCCTCCTGCCCCAGCCCCTTCTTGCCCACAAACAGAGACGTCTCCTATTGGCATCACTGCCCCAACGGGCCCCTGCCCCCTACGGCCACCCAGCTGTCCTGCCGAGTCTACGCGCCAAAGCAGCTCGGCCACCATTCTGATGCAGAAAGCACAACATGCGGGGGGGGGGGGGGGGGGAAGGTCCCGACTCCCGAACCAGAGGTAGACAGTCTTGCCCCTCATTATCCCCCTCCTGTCCCATGGAACAGGACAGGAGAGAGGCCGAGGGGAGTGTGGCAGGATAATTTAGGGATCCCAGCACTTGTGGGGAATGGAGAGGGCTGTATCTCCTCCCCCACCCCCTACAAAATATAATCATCCCAAAGGTCCCAAGGCCTCCACACCAGCAGGAGGCAGCGCTGCACTCACAGTGGATCTTGTAGTCCTTGTACTGTCGGTCCTCGATAGCTGTAATGTACAGGGTGGCACGATCAGGAAAGATCAGCCCGTCAGGGGTCTAGGGGAGGAAACAAGGAGTCATTACAGACTGCACAGCCCTCCCACCCTACCCACAGCCCCTGCTCCCCCAGCCCTGGGCTCCCCCCAGCTCTGCCGCTGTCCCTCAGTCCCCACCCGCAGCCCCTGGGCTCCCCCCAGCTCTGCCGCTGTCCCGCAGCCCCTGGGCTCCCCCCAGCCCTGCTCCTGCCCCCCAGCTCTGCCGCTACCCCTCCATCCCCACCCGCAGCCCCTGGGCTCCCCCCAGCCCTGGGCTCCCCCCAGCTCTGCCACTCCCCTCCATCCCCACCCGCAGCCCCTGCTCCCCCAGTCTCCTATAGGAAAATGGGATCTGGGGCCTTTCCCCTCTCGGTGGTGCCGATCTGGGAAAGGCTGTCACAGGAGGGCATCAGGACTCACCAGCCACTTATCGCGGGCGTAGATGACAGTATTGAGCATGGACTCATAGAAGAGACAGTAGCCCATCCATTCGCTGATGATGATGTCCACCTTCTCCACAGGCAGTTCCACCTCCTCTACCTTCCCCTTGATAATGGACACCACTGTGGGGAGAGGGACAGACTCAGTGCAGGAAAGGCAGGGGTTCTCAACCTGGTGCTGGGGAGCACTTTGACACACTAGCTGGGCTAGTGATTTCAATGGGTAGAGAATTACCCTCCACCGGCAAACTTCCCCTTTGTGTCTTCCAGCAGGGGGAGACGGCCAGATCGCCTCACCCAAAACCCTTTTGTTTTGCAAATGAAATCAATGAGGACGGTTTTGCCACCAGTCACCTAGGTGAACGCACTGACCAGTCCTGGAAGCTCTATTTCTGAGGCTCAGAAGTTGGGTGAGGGGGAGGGGGGATTTGGGCATTCCTAGCCTCACCGCTCTGGAAGGGCAGGGAGAAGGATCCTTCTAGTTCCTGCTGGGTTATGAATCTGCAGCAGTTCTTGACTCAGCAGCATTTGGCAACTGCCCTGGGCCCAGTGGATCGCTCAAGCGCCACCCGCTCATGCTGTCTCTTTGCCACTTTAAGCAGCAACGGGGCAGGGAGGGAACAAGGCTTCTTCCCCAGTGCTGTGCCCTGCTGAGCTTGGAGCCCAGGAGCCACAGCATTGCCTGCCACCACTGCAGCCTAGGCTGCCACGGAGCATGGAGGCTGCCCTGAGCTTGCTTGCTCTAGCTGGAGCCTGCCTTGGGTGGGGAGCAGAGCCTGGAGCCTGCTCGGAGCCTGGCTGTCCCAGCTGCAGCCCCCTAAATGCCAGCACTGGGCTTCATGCCCAATCAGGGCTCTTGCTGCCCCGGCTGGGGGAGCAGAGTCCGACGTGAGTCTGCCTGCCCCAGCTGGAGTTGCCATCGCTGTGAACATACCAGGGCAGGGGCCTCCTTTCACACTGGGAGCCCTAGAAGCAGGGGCTCACAATGGGCCCAATTCTGTGCCTCAGCGCCATTTACCATGCCGGGGGGGGGGCAGGGCTTGCCTCCCCCTCTCCCCCCATGGAATCTCCTGCCCCGCGTCTCCCCAACATGGGCTAGAGAAAGTGGGCACCGGGGTAAGCGGGGCAGGAGATTCCATGGTGGGAGGGGAATTCTGCAAATCGCAGCCCCGGCCTAGAAGCTACTGCGGTAAGTGGAGTAAGTGAATTGAAAAGAATTGAAGCTGGGTCAAACTGGGGTGGAGAATTGATGATCACAATTTCCATTGAACTGCAGAGGAGACTCAATCTAGGCATATTTATGCAAACCAGTCATGCAAATGATGCAGTCCTCCCAAGCAGTCACTTGCATGACTGGGAAAAGGTTGAGAACCGCTGCTATAGGGGGGCCTGGGATCCAGAGCCTGCCTCTTCTAAGGCTCACTGATCCAGGACTGACTGGCTTTGGTGGGGGGAGGAGAATGCATCCGGGAAGGAGATTCGGGGTCACTTACCATGATCAAGCTTGTTGGCTTTGACGATTTTGACAGCGTAATCAGAGATGCTGGAGCATTCGATCTAGAGAGGGACAAAAATGGGGAGACTCAGAGGCTTTCCCCTTCCCAGCGTTGCCCGGTCCCCCACACAACCTCTGTGCCCAGAATTAAACTCTCCCTGCTCGATCTGCAAGTCTGGTCATGCTAGAATGACGTCCCAGAATCCCTCAGGAGTCCGTCCCCCAGTCTCTCAAAGCAGAGTCTGTGCTCTCAGAACTACCACCCAGTCACTGGGTGAAAACAGACATGAAGCTAACCACCCTTTAACCACCCTGGGGGGTTATTGATGCATGTTGTAGGGCTGTATTGGTGCCCTATGCAGCCCTGAAACATGCATCAATGACCCCCAAGGGGGGTTAGCGTCATGTCTGTTTCCACCCACTGTCGTACCGGGCCAGACGCATGGTCTACCTAGTGCCCTGTCCTATCTTGGCACCAGATACTTTGGGGGGAAATTTTAAAATTGTTAGCCGCCACGAGCTGTTATTACAGAATAAAATAAAATAAATAAATTCTGGCACAATCAGTTTCCTGTCTATAATTCTCAGCCCCCAGCAGTCCCTTGCTCAACCACTTTGGCTAACAGCATAAGGAGAGACTGTAAAGTGGAGCGTGCCTATTGAAATTGTTCCTGAACACCTCGGATTCCAAAGAGAAGTTGCTTTGTTCACACAACTAACCCGTGGAATGCAGGGGATTATCTCAGACAGGTGGCGACTGAAGGGGGGGACAGGGTTATAAACTCATGAGCATGGCAGAGACTGGGATCTGGGAGTTGGGACTGACCCTTAGAGCAGGGGACACTTGTTGGAATTAATCCAGAGCAGCTTGGATAACAAAAGGAAGCTCCTTTTCACACTCAGCTGTGGAACACGTTACTCCTGGATGTTGTGGAGGGCAGAGGCCACTGGTGCCAAAATAGGATTGGATAAATTAATGAATACAGTGATTAAATGCAGTCTCTTAAATGGAAGCGAGCGGGGATGGGGAAACCCGTCGGAATTTTTCTCGGGCAGCTTTGATACCAAAGGGAACTGCTGTACTTTTCCCAAATGATGCACCATTAATTTGTGGCACTCCTTACTGCGGGAGACTGGATAGCTTCGTGGAGGGCAGAGGCATCGACAGCTAGTTGGAGGAGGAGGCTGTCAGGACCTGGGAGTGATTCATTGCTCTTTTCCCTGAAGCATCCGGTGAACAGGACACTGGGCTGGGTGGAGCATTGAGCTGAATGGTAACGATTACCTTCTCACACCATCCCATCCCCTGACACGCAACACTTGGGTCTGCTGTGCCTTATTGGGGGCACCAGGCAAGCTGTGGGGGTTCACATGGGGCAGGAATGCCTGTGGAGGGATTGGGTGTTATACGGGGGCAACGCAGCACGACTGGGAGTTTGGGGCCGAGGGGATCATTTGAGTGTGCGTGTAGGGTTTAGGAGGCTGAGAGAAGCCGCTGGAGGGTTTTGAGGGAGTGCCGAGCGGGGCCATGGAGCATGCGTGTATAGGGGTGATAATGGGACAATGCGTGTATGGGGTGGGGTGGGAGGGGGCCACAGGAGGAGCATGTATGTGGATGGGGTTTAGGGGCCC
>QEPC01000866.1:92045-102592 GCA_003113815.1 Sphenodon punctatus
CCCCCCCCCCCCCCCCCCCCCACTCTCACCCATGAGCTCCCCCAGGAATCCAGGCTACGCCTCCACTCAGCCTTTCTCTCAACTCTTGACTTCCCCTCCCACCGTGTCTCTGCTGACTTGAGGAGAAATCCTTCATCACGCTGACACCAAGAGCCAGGGGCGAGGGGGAGGCAAGGAGAGTGGAGTGCTGGGAGCCAGGACTCCTGGGTTCTTAGCCAGTAACGTCTCCTCGCCCCCCTGCTCCCAGTGGGTTTAACTGCTCCTCTCGATTCTTGCTCCCTAGGGAAACGGGGGTGCAGCGTGGGAGGAGACCGGGCCGGACATTTGTCTGGCTCCCCCGCCCCGGCTTGTTCTGTGGCTGGACCCGATCCTGCCAGGGTGACCGGGGGCTTCCTGCTCTGGAGCAGCTTGGGCTGGTCATGCTCTGCCATCACTTACATTTCACCCCTTGTCGTCAATGATCACAAAACACTTAACTGAATCTAGTGAAACCTGCACATTGAACTACTTCAACCTTTCCCCACTCCTCAAATTACAGGGGGGCCCAGCACTCCTATCTTTTAGCTACTGGCTTTGGAAGGCGATGGGGGGGCATGATTCATTGAGGCCCCCCCCCCAGTATGGCTTCTGTGTGGACGCAAGCGAAACAAGCTTCCAGCGGGGGAGCTGGCCCCTGGCAAGGCGGTGGTCTTCCTTTGAATGAGGGATGAAGGTGGGTGAAGGCTGGATCCCGTCCAGGGTCTTGGCTCTGGTTGGAATGGGTATTTGTCATGTGCCTTCCCCGCCAAGTTCCTCCCGAGGCTGCGTGCCTGCTTGGCAATGGCTACTCTCGGCCTGTCTGCTCCCGCAGCTAGTCTAAGACAGTGTTGGTCTCAAATGGAAGAGATGGGGAGACAGTGGTTCAAATGAGCACGCTTATTGGACTGACGGCTGTTGGTGAGACTTTGGGCCACACAGGGGGGCTCTTCCTCGGGCATGGAGGAGCGGAGCCAGTTGGCAATCTGTAAACGGAGTAAAATGTAGGCCAGGTCTCTGGGAGGAGGCTGGGAAGGGTGGGCGTGGATAAGACACAGTGACTGGGACGCTGGGAGCAAGAGAGATCAGTGAGCGAGAAAGCTAAAAAGATTTGAAACCCAAGAAAGAGCTCAAATAATCTGGATTTTCCTTACCGTGACTATTTATGCAGTTAGGGTAACGCTTTCTAACCACTTTCCCGCTTGGCTGTTTATTATTCTGCCCCAGGTAAGGTACATTGTGTTCTCCGGGGATGGAGGAAACGGAACAAAGTAGCGGACAGTCCCCCTGAACTAAGTCTGTCCCTGTTCAGAAAGGGAACGGCCCGGCGCATCATTAACTCTTTCACAGCCAGGACAGGCCCATCCCCACCCTGCGAAGCCCCATCGCGGTAGAACTGACCCAGCCTAGCTAATAAAATGGCAGACTCGGTCCTGTCCGCATCAATAACCACTCCTCTCCCTTTCCTCCTCGTCACACAATCTCCTAATCTGGAGTTCTAACCCCTTATCTAACTTTAACCCTTCTTCTGTTCATACAATCAAGGGTTTGCTCTGCTCCCGATGGGTCGCCGGAAGCACGTTACACCAGCGCGTCGAGCTCTGCACTGGCTGCCTGGCGTCTGCCAGGCCCGATTCAAGCTGCCAGCATTAACCTATAAAGCCCTGAATGGTCTGGGCCCTACCTACTTGAGGGATCGCCTCACTCCCTCAGCCCCGGGACGCCCTCCTGGAGGTCCCGAGTTCTCAACGGGTACCGACGGGCAGCACGCGGAGGTCCGCCTCTGCCCGGATCGCCTCGCCTTCCAGCAGCAGCGTACGGTCTGGCTCTTCCGGGGGGGTATAGGGGAGAGGGATGGGATATAGTTTCTATTTTACTGTATCTTGAATGTATTTTTGACTTCTTATATTATGTGAGTCACTCCGAGCTGTATAAAATATCATCATAAAGACACCCAGTGTCTAATGTGAAATAGGAGGCTACCTCAAGCAAGGGAGGCACTCTTGCTTACGTATTCTGGAGTAGGTAGCCCCCAGCAGGTAGCTGATTGTATCAACATGGAAAGGGGGTTGAGGCGTACGGAGTTACTGCGTACGTACTGTTCACACAGTCCGGAACTCCCTGGGTTGCCACCCTCTGGTGAATGACTCCATGCTCATCTGGCCACTTGCAAACTGGGATGATTAATATCCGAGTGTGTGGCCTAGAGAAGGGGGATTAGCTTTATCATGGGACTGGAGTAGCTAGTCTCACAATAAGGGAGATAAGAGCCCCCCCAAAGGATAAAGCAAGGAAGTTAATACAAACCAAAAGCAGGTTAAGGGGGAATCACCACAAAGATTTCCCCCTCCTTTCCATAATGTATTTAGCCTCTTGGGTGACTGTATTTGTGTGGATGCTTGCAAAGCCTCTGCAAAGCACCGTCTTGCGGAGCTCCAGGTGGCAAATAGATTATTAAACCTTGGCTGCCTCTGCCTGGCGTTAGAGGCATTGGCTGCCCGCTGCGATGAATTTGCCACCTGCTTTGCAGATAAAGTCGCTCATATTTGGCTCGACTTGGGCGCAGGGTCAGAGTTCGGGGATGAGGCGGCTCGGGCTTGTCCGGCTTACTTAGATCAGCTTTGATCAGTCTTGCCGACCTCTGCTTGGGGAGGTGCGGCTGAGTAGCTGTGAACTAGAGCCATGCTGTTCTGAGACATTGGGGGCATTGCTGGCCAGGTTTGTCAATGACTCCCTTTAGGAGGGTAGGCTGCCTGATGGCCTTAAACCTGTGATTGTCCATCCCATGCTCAAGAAGCCGTCTCTCGATGCTGACTCCCCGGCCAGCTATCGCCCTGTCGCTAACCTCCCCTTTTTAGGGAAGGTTCTTGAATGGGTGGTTGGTTCGTTCATTCATTCATTGTGGCAAAATGCCAAATTACCCCCAAAAAACAGCTTATAAGATAACCATATAAAAGGATATACCAGCAAAAGACCAATAAAGCACCCTTAGTATAAAAAAATAATCAGCATTCAACCAAAGAAGGTCTTGCATATTTTCCTGGCCTCTAACATAAAACTTGCCAATGAAAATAAAATAGGCGAGGTCTGCTGTATGATCCAAATGTCTTTTCAAAAGAAGAGAGATGCTCAGCTATGTGGGGGTTAGAAAAGAGAACAGGAAACAATTCTCTTGCTCTTAAATCAGACTAGAAAGAGCAGTCCCATAACAGGTTAATTATATCGTCAGTGGCTTGGCCATCACATGGACAACACTTCTGCTGAGGGCAAAGCTTCCCCCATCTCCCCCTTAGTTCCATAGAACCAACCGGATTAAACCATAGGTTAGCGAAAGACTCGTATTGACCCACCGAAATATCACCGAAAGTTATCTAGCGGGAACAAGTCAAAATGGCAAAGATAAGATAGAGGTAAAGATTTTAAAGATTGAGCTAGGCAAGATGATCTTGCTATAATCATATCAGCAAAACAATCTTTGATATCTTATTCTTGCTCATCCTTAGGTAAATGCAAGCTAGAGCCATCAACCAAGAGATAACCAAGTCCAGTAGACGGGAGAGAATTCTTAGTAGCATTAAACCAAAACTCAAAATAAAACTCTGATTGTTCAGCCTCCAGCAAAGCCCACGCAGGGAGGCGCCCAGGGAACTAAGATCTCAATTTTTGCCAGTACAAAGCAGGGCGTGATCTAGCAATTGCAGCCAAATTAACTGTTCCCATTTCTGTATGGACCAAAGTCCGAATGGGTGGTTGCTTCCCAGCTCCAGGCACATCTCGATGCTATTGGATTCCTGGACCCGGGTCAGTCGGGTTTTGGTTCTGGGCGTGGTACTGAGACTGCACTTGTGGCCTTGGTTGATGAGCCCGGCTTGGAAAATGAAGCAGAAATTGTACCCTGTTGATTTGGTTAGAGCTGCTGTTGGCCTTTGATACAGTTGATCATGAGGTGGTGTTGACACGACTGTGGGAGCTGGCAGGGGTGCGCGGGACGGCTCTTGAGTGGTTCTGCTCATTCTGGTTCTGGCCGGGAGATCCCAGAGGAGGGGGATGGGCTCATCCTTCTCCCGGCTGCGCCCGGGCGGGGTCTCGCAGGGCTCCGCCTTCTCTCCGCTCCTGTTCAATGTGTAGCTGAGAGCCCTGGGTAAGATCGCGTAGAGATTTGGAGTGAGGCGCCATCAATGAGCTGAGTGTCATCAGCATAATCTCTCCTTTCCCTCCGACCCAGGCTCTGCAGTCTCTGTATTTACTCAGTACCTGGCTGCCGTGGGGGACTGGATGTGGGCAAGCCGACTGAAGCGAAATCCAGACAAGACCAAGGTGATGGTTGGTTGGCCGGCCGTCTGACCGGGGAGATGTAGGGACCCTGTTTATTGATGGTCACTCAGGTTCGCAGCGTTGGATCCACCGCTGCGCCTGGATTGTCGGGTTGCGGCGGTGGCTGTATTTCACCAATTCCATCTGGGGAGAAGGCTATTTATCCGCTTCGTTCGGATCTGGCCCCCATCATCCAGGCCTTCCTAACCTTGAGGCTACGCTACTGCGCCGCGCTCTACGTGAGGCCGTTCGGAAGCTGCAGTTAGCGCAGAACACGGCAGCGCGTCGCGTCGCGGGGTCAGGTCACCGGGAGCGCGTGATGCCGGTGCCCCAGGGTTCACATTGGCTGCCGCTAGTTTTTAACCTATCCGGCTTAGACCCCGGGTATCTGCGAGATCCGCCTTCTCCCTTATGAGGCCCCGGCGGTCAGCTGGGGACGCCCTCTTCCGTCTCCCCGTGATGTTTTTGTGACTAGGGCGTGTAGCTGCCCCATGATTATGGAGCTCCGCCCAAGCCTGCTCAGCTTCCAGAAACCAGGCAAGAGCTTTCTGCTTGGTCTCCGGCCTTTGGCAGGAGGGGATAGGGTGGTTTGGGTGGGGTATTAAGGTGTGTTAATTTGTTGTAATGGCTTTTTTATTTCTGTCTTTATTATCGCAACTGCCCTTAGGCTCTGCAGAAAGGGCAGCATAGAAATATGACTAAATAAATAATAAAGTGAGGTAGTTGCTCTGGGGCAACTACCCTGGGGAAGTTTGATTTGTCTGAACATAGGTCGGCAGACAAACAACACATGCGCACCTCCTCCCCACATTCACACACAGGCATGGAGGCTCCTGTACAGCGCGAGGCTGGTTCTAGCCAAGAGATTTCTACCTCTTCCCTTCTTTCCACCCCACCCTGTCCCTGCTGCCCTCGTACCTCTCCCTATAACCCAGTAAACGTCTCCCTGCCCCAACTGGCCACCCCTGCTCTGGAGCACTCGTAAACCCGCCCTGAAGAACCAGCCTCAACCAGATCACTGAGAAGAGGAACTGAGAGTCCCAGTGGGAAAGTGTGGGAGGGTTTGCTGAGAACCAAGGCTCCTCGGTTCTTTGGGAAAGGAATGGGGGCTAGTGGGTTAGAGCCAATCTGCTCCCAGTTCCCCTGCTCTAACCCACTAGCCCCCACTCCCCTCCCAGAGAACCCAGGAGTCCTGGCTCCCAGCCCCCCCTGCTCTAACCCACTAGCCCCCACTCCCAGAGAACCCAGGAGTCCTGGCTCCCAGCTCCCCTCCCCCCTCTAATCCACCAGCTCCTCCCCTCCCAGAGTCCCAGACAACCCTTGCATTCTGAAAAATATTTGCTTTGCTTTCACAATGCAGGTGTGGACCTGGTTACAGGACAAAGGTCATTTGAAAAGGACTATTACAGGGATGAGGAGGTGTTTTACTGGTTGGGATGGGGCCAAATAGGAGCACTGGATTTTTCTGGAGCTGTAAGACTCTACTCCTCAATTCTAACTTCCTAGTATCCGTAGTTATGGAGCTTGGGGTGGGGGGGCTGCCCTGATGCCTGCCTGAGTCTGCAGAGAGCCTGAACCCATAGCTCTCCGAGGGGAGGGAGCTGCCCAAATGCCCACCCGAGTCTGTAGCTGAGGGAGTCCAGATGCAGGTATCTCCCCAACATCTTCTGCAGTGAAGACTGAGGCAGAGTTCTTTTAGCTTCTCTGCAATAGGCTTGAGGGCTCCCTTTGCCCCATGGCATCTAATGGCCCAGCTGACACTCTAGATTTCCTGCTTCTGATATGCTGACGTAAACGTTTACTCTCTGATTTTGCATCATTAGCTAAAGCTAATTCCTTCCTCTCGCTCCCTCTAGGCCCTGCCTTATTACAGTTTTACATGGAATGAGTTTTCTATTTCTGTTCTTATTTTCCTCATCTGGGCTGGTGTGGGCTTGTCATGGTTTAAGCTGGCACCTTGGCTTGATTAACCTCCTTTACTGAGTAGAATATCCCCTTGCTGGCGCGTGCTTGGCCACCTTGCTACCTCTTATTGTATCAATGGCAGCTACTGAACACCCTTGAATATGCTGTTTGAATCCTTGCTTCTTTCGTTCTCCTTCTGCCTCCCCTCTTCCTGTCAATGCAGCTGAGGGAGCCTTGCATGGGGGAAGCGGTGGCAGAACTTTGGGTTAAATTTGGCTGGATGCTGACAGAAGTCCCACTCCTTATATTTATTTATTTTATTTATTTTCTAGATTTCTATACCGCCCCATCCTGCCATGCAGCTCAGGGCAGTTAACAACAATAAAAACAGTATAAAAACATTTAAAACAAATATAAAATATATCAATAAAACAGGGCGTGGTACAACCTTGCACAGAAAGAGATTGTTCTGGCTCATCAATGCCTCGCTGCTTACTCTGACATCCCTAATGCTACAGAAAACATTTGAAAACTAAACTCTGGAAATGTTTGAAACCTTAAAAGAAGTGTATTGCTGCATGGGAGGATTTATTATTCCAAGGTTTGCATGTTCTCAGTCTATTCCATTTGCAGCACTAGACCAGATTAAGGTCCCACACGCTCTCTCAGTAACGAGGGCAGGAGCCATCCTTGATATTTCCCATTCCCCCACTAACATCTAGTTAACCTGCCAGTTCACTAGCAGGTTGACCCCAAACCTTTTGTCCTGCAAATTAAATCAATCAGGGTGAAAATGATTAGATTTTATTAACCTATTAAGCACATTCTTTGCTCCAGCCTCAGCATTTAGCAAGTCTTCAGCGGGTGTGTCACAAAGGAATATAGGGTCACATATGACCAGAGGGAACATACATGCACTGTTAATTTATAGAAACCAGTTTGTAACATGCACTATTAAGTTATAGAAACCAATCTGTGACAATGATGCCAAGCTGAGAGATGTTAAACCATTACTGTAACATTGCAAAATAGGAGCAGCACAGCCCCCCAAGGGCATTGATATGTAAACAGAGGTCTTTCCAAAAGGTGTGAGTGTCTCTAACAGCAGCCTTAACAATGCAAATGAAAGGATACTGCACACGTGAGTGAGCCCACAGTTTCAGGAGAGAAGAGGGGAAAACAAAAGGACTTTCTGGAAGACTCAAGAAGAAACTAGGGGTCCCTCCCCTCAAGGACTTATAAGGGACATTCGGACCCATAGACAACAGTGTCAGTTGGGAACTCATTTAACCTAGGACTTGCTGAGTCTCTGATTATAGCTGGGGGGCAGGAGCCTGTCAGCTAGCCTGTTGAAGCAATGTACTGAGAGAAGAGGCTTTGCTTCTAAGAACTCAAAGCCCAGCCTCACTACATCTGGCTGAGAAATGGATTCAAGCGCATGGACTTTCTGTAGGGTAAGATCTTAACTGCAAGTGAGGGAAACTGAGTCACACAACCCAGAAAAATGGGGTAGTGGGCTCCAACCCTGTGACAGGGTGTTAATTACCCATTGGTCTATGCACACATTCCACATGGGCTTGGGCTCCTCAGGCCCCCAGTCTATTTAATTTCAGGCCTAGATTTTAAGTTGCCCCCTGCCCCGCACCTCTTGGAGACACAAGAGTCTCATTACCTAGACTTTGTTTTTCTAACTTGCATCCTCGGCTTTTGGTGGTGGTTCCCCTTTTAAAGTGAAATGTTCCTGGGCTAGACTGACTTGGCAGTTTCCCTTCTCCTTCTGACCGGCCATTCCTGCTCTTTGTTCCTCTTGCTTTTAGTCAGCACTACGCTGCCAAGGTCAGTCAACCACTCTCTGGGGCTTTGTAACCCCTGGCATCCTAGACCGGGAAGGGATCCTGAGGGTCACCAAGTCCAGCTCCGTGCTGGGTGCAGAATCTAGCACGGCTAGGAGAACGGGCAACACAATGGCAGAAGCAGTTCAATGCCGACCCGTGCAAAGTGATACACGTGGGGGGAAATAACCCTAATAATTGCACATACACGGTGCTGGCTTCTAACTTAGGTGTCATTACTCAGGAAAAAGTCCTTGGAGTCTTTGTGGCTGGATCACGAACATCATCGACTCAATCTGTGGCGCAGCAGTCAAAAAAGCAAACAGCATGTTAGGGATAATGCATAATTCCATCCTCCCCTGGCGTCTCGGGGCTGGAGTCTGCGGGCGCTCCTAGATGCGCAGCTCCGCCTGGATGTTCAGGTGGCGGCTGTGGCGAAGGGGGCATTCTGCCAACTACATCTGGTGCGGCGGCTTAGGCCGTACGTCTCGGACTCTGACCTGGCCACGATCATCCGTGCTTTTATTACCCCGAGATTGGGAATACTATAACGCGCTCTATGTGGGGCTACCCCCGGTGATGGGCCGGAGACTGCAACTGGTGGAGAATGTAGCGGCCCGTCTTCTGAAGGGGACGGGCCGATGCGAGCACATTACTCCAGTGCTTCACTCCCTGCACTGGCTGCCGCTAGTCTTCCCAATTCAAGGTGTTGGTGTCGACCTTTAAAGCCCTAAACAGCCTGGACCCCAGCTACCTGCGGAACCGTCTCACCCTCTGGATCTTGGATCCGCTGCTGCAGTCGGCTGGGGGCCAGCTATGAGGAGGGTGTCCTCAGTGACTGCGCCGTGACTGTAGAACTGTCTCCCGTTGGAGGGCCGCCTGCCCGTTGTCCTCCCCTCTTTCTGCAGACTGTGTAAGACCTGGCTGGTCCGCTGGGCCTTTGCCGAGGGAGATGGGATGGGTGGGTTGGGCTAGGGTTTTATTGTCTTAATGTTGGGTTATCTTAATGTGGGGTGTCACAAAGAGATAGTGGACTAAAGGTCTAACAAATATGTAAAATTAAAGGTTAAACATGTATGTAATGTAAAAGCTGAGAACTGGAAACTCACTTCATGCGATGGAGAGAGAGAAAAGATATGCTGAATGTGTATTCACTGCAGACAGTAGCCAAGAGCCCCATTGAGTTGTAAATGAATTTCCTTTTGCCTACATGACTGTAAACATGGAGTTCTCCAGGCGGGAAAGTGAGACAAAGGAACTTGAAAATATATAAAAGGTGGGAGAGCTTTGCTATCAAGAGAGACTATCGGAATTCATTCAACCACTAACTCCCTGAGTCTTGGATCGCAACTGGGGGGGCAGGAGACTGTCAGCCAACCAGTCTGCTGAAGCAATGCACTGAGAGAAGGGACCTTGTTTTTCTGACACTTTAAGGACTGGTGCCTGGTCAAACTTTCCATTGCTGACCGTGACTTAAACTGAACCACTTTTGGACCTGGATAGGGTAAGATCTTAAATAGGGAATTACCCAGTACAGAACAGGACTGTGTTATTTACTTTTGTTTTATTAGCCAGTCTGTGTTCAAACTATCTTGTTTATGTAATCAATACATTTTCTTCTTTACTAAGAAGTGATTCCTGTTGTCTCACACTGGGGAACACAATCTGAGGATCCTGTGCCTTCAAGCACTGGCGAACCCAGAGAGAGAAAAGAGTCTATGAACGGGAAGTCTCTGGGAGTCTGGTTGGCAAAAGGATTGTCCCCTTCGCAGGACTGAATCCGCCGGAGAGAGAACTGGTTCAGGTGGGCTGCAAGTGAGGGAAATTGAGTCACCCAATCCAGAAAAGTGGGGTACTGGACCCCCAAACCCGTGACATGGGGTTAAAAATGTCAATTTGAATGGATTTTATATGTTTTTATTTATTGAATTAATTATTTTACAGATTTTGTATCCCACCCCTCCTGCACAAGCAGCCTGGAGTGGCTAACAACAATAATAGATATACATATAAAATACTGCAACAATTAAAATATATCCCCCAATAGGATAACAACAAAAACACAAAGAAAATGCCCTCCCGTCCACCCTCGCCAATCCCTCCCCCCCATCCTACCCATCACCCCTCTCCCTCGCCAAACGCCTGCCGGAACAGCCAGGCCTTACAATTCCTACGAAAGGGCAGGAGGTCCGGGGCCAGACGAGCTCCCACGGGGAGGGAATTCCAGAGGCGCGGTGCGGACACTGAGAACGCCCGATCCTGCGTGGCCCCCTGGGAAATCCAAGGGACCTCCCACACGGCGCCCCCAGATGACCGCAGGGGCCAGTCTAGAACCCGGGGAGTGAGGCGGTCCCACAGATGGGTAGGGCCCAGACCGTGTAAGGCTTTATAGATTAAACCCAACACTTTGAATCAGGCCCAGAAGACTATCGGCAGCCAGTGCAGAGACTGGGGCACTGGTGTAATGTGCTCCCGGCGGCC
>QEPC01000866.1:123898-137350 GCA_003113815.1 Sphenodon punctatus
CGCAGCCCCTCCCACTTTCCCCGCCGGGATCCCCCCGGCATGTCTGTTGTGCCATTACGGGGTGACCCCGGCGGGGAACGAAGCCAGTGGAGCCGGTACGGGGCCAACGGCCCGCGTAACGTCTGAAAATACCCTGGGATTCTGACCTCTAGTGAGGCTTTGCGTCTCAGACTCCCGGCGTGGACATGGAATCTCTTGCGTGTAGATTCTCTGATGCACACCACATATTAAGCTTCTGCTGAAGCTTTGCTCTGACTCCTGGCATCTCTAGAATTTCTCTCCTACGTGGAAACAGAACTGAACCCTGGGCCTGCCAATTTCCATCTCGCAGCTCTACCCCCTGAGATACAGGAACAATTCTTAGTTCCCCCTTTCTCAGGCAGTCCCAGGGAAGAGCTTTCCATATTGCTTAAATAGCTGCTTGTTAGACCCTTGGCAGTGTGATTGAGTGGTTATGCTCAGAGCCCTGAGAATGCTGCAAGCACTGAAAGTTTTAAAATTATATATATATATATATTTTCTTCTTCCTGAATTCTGCAGCCAGGAAACCAAAATGTTGGGAGCATAAAATCCAGATTCTGTGAGCACAGTAAATTATGCAAGTCAATGAAATCCCCCAAATGATGCAAACAAGTCTCCCAGCATGCCGTTCCAACCATTTTGGACACCACAACTCTTAAGAACACAAATCGCCCTCCAGAGCTCTCGGTTGGGGTGCTTTGCTCTTCAGAAGGGGGTTGCAGGCTGCTTCTTTTTGGCAGCTTTTCCAGAGGGCTCCACAGGCCTAAAAGATATGTAAGTAGCTCACAGTGCTGATCAGCTATTGGCTGGTTCCCGGGGCTGATTTCTCAGGCTGGGATTCTGCAATGCCAGAGGCAATTCCTGCGACAGTTTGGCCAAGTGAAGAGTATGGCAAAAACAGCTCTGGTTCTGTTCCTCAGTGTGAGCCCATGCCACACCTCTGTCAACTTCCAGTGACAATGAGGAAACATTTCCAACCCAGCTACGCTGCAAAGCAGTTTATCTGAAAGTGAGGTTCCAACTCGCAGCCCCCCAATCCTGGTTTAAATAGCAGCATCTGTACAAAAGGAATGTCTCTGGATTTTACAGAGATTACCAATTGTGAGAGAGTGGAGGTCCTTTGCAGGATTAGTACCCTGAGAACTGGAGCACTGGCCCTTTAAGAATCGCAGACTGGGGCGTAATTGGGTCATGTGACACACCACCTGATCATAGGAGGCAGTATAAAGCCCAGAAGCCTCAGGGACAAAGGGGGTTATTTGTTGCTTTACAAGGTGGAGCAAACAGTGCTACCAAGGCTTAGTGGAGGCTTTGACACTTGAGAGCAGACATCCAGCAACTCCAACCTGCAGCCAGAGCATTGGAGCAGCAGGTGGGATCTACGCTGTATTGGCCACACGGGGAGAGCTTGGCTTGGTGTGAGCTGCCCCTGGGGGCCCACTTGCTTGTGGCACAAGCCCCTAGAAGAGGGGAGGGGCAGAGAGGAGGCCAGTGAGCAAAGTGCCCCCCCCCCCCCCCCCCCCNTCTACGGCGCAGCCAGTAAGGGAACATGGGGTAGGAACGATCTAGTGCTTCCGTATAGGGGAGGAGCGAAGGCACCTTGGCAGCCGCTACACCGATGATGCAGACACTTACCAATTAATTCCCAATTCTTCAGAGAGTTGGCTTGGGGCGTTTGTCTGCACTTGCCCCTTGGAGATGTAATTATAGGGAGGGGAGTGGGGTCTAACTTTCAGCGCAGGGATGAGAAACACCAAAATCCCCTCACGCCATCTTTTGAGCCTCCCAAAACAAAGTTTTCAGGGTTTACGGCTTCACTTGAACTTCGGTGACAGGGAGGGAACGTCTGGGGGAAAAATCCTCCCATCTTCAATGGGTTAGTCAGTGGAATGGCTACTTTGAAAGCCAAAAGGTTTTGGGATGGACACCCCAACTCCCAGGGCCACGTCTCCTTGCTTGGGGAAACAAAGGGAAAGTTTCCCTTATTTACAACAGGGCATTTAAGGACAAATTCTCCAGCCGTTGAGGTCCATGGCCCAGTTCCAACGGCTGAAGGACTGGTCCCCGAGGCTGAAAGTCCCCCCTGTACCGCCCCCGACGGAGCTCAGAACCAGGCCTTGTCACGTCAGCCATCCTGGAGGTCAGCTTCTCCCTTCACAGCACAATCAAGCCCGTTCCACCCACCCCCGGCACCAGCTTTCAAGCTCTCTTGGGTGGCAGCAGGGAGGCGCGATCGTCCGGTTCTACTCTGTACCTGCAGCGAGCCCAGCTGCTGCTCTACCGCCGCCTGTTGGTAAGGACGCTGAGACCCAAGAGTTTCAATGGGGACAATTTCTGCCATTCAGGAGGCGTTACCGTCACACCAAGCCTCGGCCTGTTCTCCACGGCAAGCACGCACATGACCGACAGCACTTTATCAGACCCTGTTGGAAGCAACGATACCCACCAGAGCTCGCTCTTCTAGCTGCAATAACTAGCAATGAAACGGCTAACGGGCCCACGCTAAGTTAAGCATTCCAATCAGCTCATCAGGGGGGCGAGTGCAAACTGCAGGACTCCTGGGTTCTCTGGGAGGGGGCTAGGGGCATCTCTCCCCACCTCTGGACTCTGAAATGACTTCAGAACTCTTCAGCTGCAGGGCTTAGAAATGCTAGCTCTACGTTGCCCCAAACGGAGTCTTGGTTTGAGTTGTTATTTACATAGGGCTAGCAGTGTGTTTGGCCCTATACAATTAGCAGTTACAGGCAGGTCCCTACCCTAAAGGGCTCACAATCCAAGAGACAAGGGATCGGTGACCGAAGACTGACCATTTCCCCCCAGTTGCTGGAAAATCCTGTTCATCTCCCTGAAAGAATCCTTCATGAATCCGAGAGGGATAGCGCATCCCTTCTCTCTCCCGCGTGTGAAGGGGCTGCTCAGAACGCAAGCCTTTCGGCTGCTCTGGCTCTTTAAGGTTGGAGAATTCCTGGGGCTGTGGGATAGATAACAAAAGTCGTATGAAGTCGGGGACGTCGTGGAAGATCCTCATGGGCAAGTATTAGTTATAGCCCATTCCCTAGCAAAATGAGGGGGGCTGGGGAGAGGAAGTGAGATACATCCCCCCCCCCCTTGGCAGTGTCCCTGTGAGGCATCCGATGGGGGAGGAGGGACTGATCCAGAATGGGGGGGGGGCGCGCAGCCGCTAGCAGGGGAATCCTGGACTAGACGGACCTATTGTTTTCCTGTTGCTAGATTAACACACACACACCCGCCACAAATCGACAAGACACAGGCAGCTTGTCCCATGATTTGTTTATTGCCACACGCCCCTCCTCCCCAACCCCACCCCGCCCCACATAGACAGTATCAAAAACACAGTTTAAAAGTGTACAAAAGAGGCTGGAGATTCGGTGTTTGTTTAAAAAATAAGAGGGGATCGGGCAGGGTAAAAAAAAAGGAATCGGTGAGGCTCGGGGTCATGTAGGAAACCTCTGAAAAGGGGGAGAGGGCAGAGGGTTCTATGAAACTCCAGCACAGGACGCCACTGTCCCTGGGTGAAAATCCCATCCCTATGGACAGCAAGCGCACGGCTTTTGATCCCGGGATGCGAGGAGGTGGGGCTCGGCATGTGGAGCCATGGAGGGGCTCAGACGTCTGTCCCGCCTGTGCCTCCAAGTCAGGGCCGGCACCACAGCACAAGCGGAGTAGTTATTCCTGAGGCCAACGGAGAAGAAAGGAAGTCAGAGACCAGGCTAGACTGGCCCACGGGTCTGACTCAAGATGGGGGGAGAGGAGAGGAATAATTCTGCAAACGGGTGTCAAGACTCTTGCCACAGATTGATGACATCACAACCCCAACTCACGACATATGTTTTGGCCCCAGCAACTCAAAACATCATCATGAACCCCCCAACCTTCAAATCCAGGTCATCACAAGATCATTAGAAAACAACCCCCTTCACAAAATCCACGGTAACCAGACCTCTTATCTCAAGTCTCAGGATTCATGACATCATAACTCCTATACGTTGCATCAGTCCCAAATCATGACATCATAACCAGAAGCCATTACAAACCCCACCCACCTAGAAACCTTTGCATCATAGCCTCAGATTGACATTGTATTCTACAGTGATAACGTATAGATACTTTTGTCATAACATGCGCCCCAGAATCCATGACATCATAATGCCAGAATCCATGACATCATAATGCCAGAATCCATGACATCATAACGCCAGAATCCATGACATCATAACCCCTAAACTATGACACTGTAAACTCTAGCGCTGAAATCCATGGCATAGGCCCTGAAAATCATGACACCATAAACTCACCCCCCAGAATCTATGACAAAACAAGCCTGATCATCACTCAGCCCCAAAAATCTGAGGCCACCAGTCCAACTCCAGGAAACAATCTCACAGCCCCTAATCTGGACATTGGAATTATAGGCCTGTAATCCCATGACATCAAAATCTTCCCCTCCCAAAGCCCATGACATCATGCCCATAAAGCACGACCGAGGTCCTGTACTTCGAATCCATGTCGTCAATCTCAAGACTGACATAACTCCCCCCACCCCCCAGATCCAGGACGAGACTCCACCCTCCACTTCCCATAAGTAAACTCCCAGCTCCTTCCTGTTCGTGACCCTTTAAGCCCCGCCCCCCGATGACAGCTCCCTTAGTCCCACCTTCACGACATCACCGACTCCCTAAACTGAGGTAACATGTAGCCCTCAATAATAATTCAAGTAAACCCAGCTCCCCCACCCTGACAATTAGAAAATCATTTACATTCTGAACTCCCCACCCCCCACAACCACAGCCCCCCCAAACCCCAGACAAGCAATAATCAAACCGACCCATACCATATCTTCTACCAGACCCCCAGTTCACAATCCCCTCCAGATGTGCTGACCCCATATTCCAGCTGTTGAACACTGCACAGCCGACATCACCTCCAGATACACCAGCCTGCCATTCCAGCTGTCGAATTCTTCCTTGCCCAACACCCCCTCCAGATGTGAACCCCACCTCAACTGTTGAATTCCTCACTGCTCAGCCGTGCCAACAACTGCATAGGAGAACCAGAAGATTGGTTAAACTCTCTCTGACTATGCAACCTCAGCAAAAGACACACACACCCCCAAAAGCTGTGGCATGCTGCATCCTACCTGTTGCGATTGCCCCCCCCAAAAGATATAGAAAGCAGTTGTATCTATACCCCCCAAATTACCAGCTAGAGGAAGGGCCATTCCAGATGTTTCAGGGAGTGAACAAAAAGCTTCAATTAACCCCTTCCTGTCCTCTAAGTTACCAGTGCGGGAAGGGGAGCCAGGACCCTCCTCAAGAATCTTTGTTGGAGGGTCTATCCAAGCCTCCCCATCCCAGGGAGCCCTCCCTTGTTGTAGCATCTCCTACTGGAGGGAGGGGGAAGATAGGAGACAGCAAAACCAGCTGGAGGGGCTATTCCTTAAGGGCCAGCCTCCACTTCTGACATCCCCCCCTTTCCATAATCACAGCTGTCCCCTTCTGCCCCCCATTGCCCTCAATACCATCCACTCCCTATTAACCGAGTAGACACATCATTGAAGAATTAAATTACAGCTCCGGGGGGGGGGATGAAACCAAGGAGACCCTATTCTTCAGGAAGGAGCCCCTGGAAAGGGCACACAGGTAAAGGCAACTCCCCCATTCCTTACAGTAAGAATCCTTCAAAACATCTATCCTGGGATTGTCTCTGGCAGGGATAGACTTTGGCATCCCAATCCACTCCAAATGTGCAGGGAACAGCTGCAAAGCAGAAGTAAAGAAACAAGCCAGATGTTCGTTTCTGCACTTTCCAGACGTGGTTTTCATTGGCAAAAGCTGGGAGCGGCTGGTGACGGCACCAGGCGTTGAATGCCACATGGACTCCTCCAGATGTGCAACTGGCCGAGGCAGAGCAGGGAGCAGTGGGCAAGCACTCCAGCTGTTGAATTCTGCAGCACGGTTCTCTCCAGGTGCGTGCCCCACCCGCAGAAGGGAGAGCGGCTAGCCACCATTCCTCAAGAGGCATGGCTTACATTTGCAGAGTGCCTATGGCTCCTTCTACATGTTCAATTCTGCTCCCCCCAGATGGGGGAGCCAACATCTGCAGAAGAGGGAGCCATACTTCAGCCCAGATGGGTGGCTAACATCTGCGCAGGATCATTCCGGATGTTGAATCCCACACAATGTCTCTGCCAGATGTATAGCTCAACGCTGCAGAAAGCATTCCGGCTGTTGAATTCTGCATCATAGCTCCCCTTCCCTGCTCTGTACCAGCTGCAGAACAGCAGGGGGGGCGTGCACACAATTCCAGAGGTTTAATCCCAAAGAGATGTGCGACTCACAGCTGCAGAGCTCAGGATCCTTCCAGACATTTAATTCAGCATCTCTCCAGAAGTGTAACCTCTGCATGGCAGTGAATTGGTCCAGACACTGGATTTTGTGTCTCCCTTCCCGACACGCAGCTAGCCTCTGCAGCAGAGCGGTCAGCTGTCATTCCAGATGCACATCCCAAATACGTGCCTCCTACTGCCAGAACAGAGGTCCGTTCCAGATGTTGAATTCCACTTCCCTAAATGTGCAGCTACATCCAGCATGCACAGAGGGTAGTTCCAGTTTGGAGTCTAAAGGCTGGGGGGAGAAGGGGTTGATGGCTGTTGCATAGTTGGGGGGGGGGGGGGGGGGGGGGCATTTTGGTAGAAGGAGGGGCTGGAGGGATGGGGTGGGGAGAGATTCAGCAGTAAGACAAAAATTAAGTCTCTCTAAACCACAGAAAGGCAAAAGAATTTCTTTAGATCTGACTGGATTGTGACAATTTACTCAAGACAGTAGCTCTCCATCCTGACTGCGTAAGACTTTCCTGGGAGAAACGTGAAGTTTGCACTAAGAAATGAGCATTCTGTCACCAGGACAACATGCCAGGATTTAACTCCTCGAAGGACAGCATTTCACACAAGACATCCTTCCAGTTGTGACAGAATTTACACCAAAAAAAAAAACGTGTTCTGGTCACAGATCTTTCTAAGTTGCAACAGAGAATTTGCTTCAAGGAATTCCCCTCTCCACCTCAATGGGACAATAGTCTAAAATTACCTTCTCAACTGCATAAAATTTCATCTGAAAACCTAGCTCTCTGTCATGAGAAACGGGCCAAGAGTAAGCTTCACAAAGTCTAGAATTTCCTCAAAGAAATGTCATGACAAAACTGTCTCAAAACTACGGACAGTGAAGAATTTGAGAAAGTAGCACTCTAGTGTGTTAAGAGGCTTGCCTGAATTATGCTCCCCCAAATTGATGGTCCCAACAGAAAACCGTCTCCTAGAAACTAGCTCCCAGCCATGGCAGAAATTAATCTGAATTCAACAAAGAAATTTATCCTAAAACAGTCACTGGAATTAAGCTCCACATGGCATGGAATTTCTCTGAGACGTTAACACTGTCGTGACAGAAGTCCCTCTGAATTCATGGCAGAGAATTTGTTGTTAATTGATGAATTCTCTGTCCCCATATAAACAAATAGGAAATCATCTCCCCATATTGTTGATTTTATTTTGATTAGTTCTTTGCTGTGACAGGTCGGTACGACCTAAAATCACAATGCAGATCTTACTATGATAAAACTAATTCTTTGTCATGGCAGCTCAGTCTGAACTAGCTCTCAGGAAGGAGCCCCTGGACATGTTACTCAGAGAGGTCTGTTGTGACGGAAGACTATCCAGATTCACAGTTGAGACTTTCTTCCAAAATGTCCACCATCTCTCCTGGCAGAAAACCACCTCTAAATTTGCCTCCCAACAGGGTAGACGTCTCCATCAATGGGCTATGAATTTCCTCAGAGGAATTTGCAAAACTTGTCTAAATCAATTAATGAATGAAGTTTCCTGCTCTTGCAACGCTGATGAAATCTAAAATGTCATCTCCTCATAGTGGGGATATCCGTGTTTTTCCAGGGGGAGGGGGGGATGGACTCTAAAAATCTGTAAATTTTCCTGTCCTTCTGGGTTTCTTCAAGCCATGATAAATCCCAAATCCTTGTTCGCTCCAAGGATCTTCTGATTTAAAAAACGAAAAGCAAAACTAATTCCAAAAGGCACCGAGGAAAATCGTCAAGCGGTAGTTAAAAAACAAGACAAAGAAAAGATGCAGAAGACAGAGTTCTTTGCTCAGAAAGAGAGGGGAGGGGAGCCTGCCGCCTCCCCAGAAAGCAAGGAATGCTAGGACATTTTCCAGATTGTCAGAAAAGCGGTGAGAACGCCGGCAGTAAAAATGGTGATGGTTTGCCAGGTTGGAGCGCCAATGTAGGAGAGGAGGCCTTCCTGAAAATGGGGGAGAGAGAGAACTGGGGGTCAGACTGGCAGCAATGACGGGGTGGGGTGGAAGGAGGCACTTCCCAGCTCCCAAAGAGAACTCTACCCACCCCCCATATCTGGGAGAATTCCATCTCTAGGAGAGCAGGGGGGACTGGAAGCCAGGACTCCTGGGTTCTTTGGGGAGGGGAGTGGGGCCAAAGCAGGAGAGCTGGGAGTCAAGACTCCTGGGTTCTCCAAGAGGAGGGGTAGGGGCTAACGTGCACTCACCCATCCCCCCTGTGCTTGGATCCATGCCAGGACATGCTCCCGGATGCATTCCATCGTCCAGCCAATTACCGTCCTCATCAGCTCCGGTACCTTTGCGCACACAGCCTGGAGGAGGGAGGTAGAGACGGGGGGAGATTAGCCACAGCCTGGAGGGGGGAGGTAGAGACGGGGGGAGATTAGCCACAGCCTGGAGGGGGGAGGTAGAGACGGGGGGAGTTTAACCACAGCCTGGAAAGAGACGGGGAGGCAGGGCAGCAGAATGTGTTGGGATGTGACACACGCAGGGATGCTATAAAGGATGGGGAGAGAGCGGGGAGAGTGTGTGTCAGACATAGTGTTGTGGGGAGGACAGGAGGCATAGGGTGTGGAGTGTGTTGCTGTGTAGTGTTTGCGGGAGAGAGGGATGCTGCTGGATACGTTACACTGCGGCAGAATCTCCACTGACTGTCAATAGCGTTCTGGGCACAATTCAAGCTATTGCCCTATAAAGCCCTGCATATCTAAGAAACTGCCTCCCCCATATGTTCCTCCATGCTCCCTTAGGTTAGCCAGGGGAGCTGCCTTGCAAGTTCCACCACTACCCGAGGTCCAATCAACATGTGGATGCAGAAAGGCATTTATGGTGACAGCCTCACAGCTTTGGAACTCCCTTCCCCTGGAGGTTTGCTAAAGGCCAAGCCTGAGCAACGTTAGAAGGCAATATAATAGCAATGCATTTGGCTGCACTTCTGGCAGGCTGGGGATAGGGTTTTGGGGGTGGGAATGGGGGTTTTAATTGGANGGGGGGAGGGGAATGTAGGGTGTGGAACTGGGAGGCTTTAGCTGCAACCAACCCACTTTGAGAACCACAGGGAGTGAGAGGGAAAGGAAGCGGGAGAGAGGGCTGGGAAAGAGGGATAGGGCTTGAGATAGCAGGCATGCTGGGGCGGTGGAATCGGCAGGGAAGAGGGGTGCAGGGCTGTGGACAGGGTGTAAGGGCGTGGGGTGTATTGGGGCAGAGGAAGGGGGTAGTAGGGATATAGGCTAGGAGCATAGGTGGGGAATGGAGAGCCTTCTGAACTGGAGTGAGGGCTTAAAAAGTAGGATGGGTGTGTGAGAACACGGGAAGGAAATGATGTTTTATTTATTTATTCAAATTTTGATCCGCCCTTCCCTCGAAAGCTCAGGGTAGCTTACAAAAAAAAACAACAAACCATATTAAAAAAACCTAACCACCACCCACTAACCCTATTTTCAACCCCTCCACCTCATCCCACGCAAGTCCTGCTCGTATCCCCGCTCTCACCGGGGGGGCTGGGACATCATTCCCCCAACCCTCTATCCCCACTCACCAAACACCTTTACAAACAAAAATGCCTTGCGCCGCCTCCGGAAGAGGCTCAGCTCAGACAAGCCTCCGGGGGGAAGGGAATTCCAAAGCACCAGAGGCAGCTACGGAGAAGGCCCCTCCGCGAGCCCTCGTCATACAGACAGTCCCCACAGGAAGGTGCTCTCAGCCGATCGTAGGGGCCGCAACGGGGCAGAGAAGGCCAGGTAATCTTTCAAATAGGTGGGGCCAGGACCATTTAGGACTTTAAAGGCTACAATACAGGGCACGTGGAGGCATGTCGGGATGTGGAGGGAGAGGGAAAGAGGAGAGTGTTCTGGGGTGTATGGAGGGGGGGGGGGAAGATTCGACTCACCTTTAGCACAAGTTTGCAGGCAAAGTAGAAAAGAGCCACCACTCGGCCCCAGTTGAACGTCCCGTCTGAGAACATTGCCGCCGCCACCTGGAAGAAAGCTTGTTTGGGGGAATGCGTCTCCACTTGATCCATCATCCTACAGGGGGGTAGCAGAGGAAAGCTTGGGTTAAGAGCACCGAGGGATGGCCCCTCTTTCCTCATAACTACAGCACTAGCAAACTACCTCGCCACAGTGACATGTGCAAAAGTAAATCAGACTCAACTCTAGCATCACAGGTTCCCCTTATTTCAGACTCTCCCCTCCAGCCAGCCCTATAGCCCATAAGGGACACACACCCCTTATTTAAAGCTGGTTACGGAATACTACAGTGTTCTGCTGCTACATCCAGAGGCGATTCAACTCAATTAAGTTTCTATAAACCAGGGACAGTACAAGATACAGTTAGCAACAGGTTTGCGCTTGTGAATCTGGCTTGTACGTTTGGCCCAACACACACTTTTGCAGGAGCGGGCGGAGGCCCCGGTTGTAGGAGCAGCAGCCTGCAACCACAAGTAAAGAGATTAGGTTGAGGCTTCTCCGGGGTGCAGTGGGGTGTTGAGTGACCCCCAGCCCTGGTTACAGCAGGGACGAAAGACAACAGGAGACTCTGTATTCAAAGCGAGCATATTTATTCCTACAGGTGAGAATTCAAATTGATCTTGGTCCCCGTCTCCGAGATAAGCACAGAGTGTCTAGGAGCCCATGCAGGATCAGCGCTAGACAAGCCCTTAGGGGGAACGTCTTCCTCCTGGAGCAGGTATTGAGGCAAGCCTTGGAAGGGACGGCTGGGGAAGGACTAAGGAGCCAATCGAGTGGGCTAATTGCTGGGCAAGAAGCGGATGGCTAGCTAGGAGACAAGCTGCTCAGATGAGAGACTGAGAGAGAGAGACAGCGAGCCTCCTCAGGGCTAGGAGCTTGTCTTACAGGAGGTACGGCTCTGCCTTGCACAGAGCTTCCCTGCGGGTTGGCTTGGCTGTAGGGGCCCAGGCCTTGAGAGTCCTAGGCTCAAAGCCCAAGAGCCCAGAGGAGGGGGCGGGGCAGCGGACTGGATGTACGTTTGTGTGCAAAACTGTAAACAAGCAGCACTTTTGACAGTGTGGAACTGCTCGGGGGTGGCTCCTGCAGTAAATCCTGGGGTAAGCCGACCAGCCCCATTACAAGCTCCCCACGGAGCGATCGATTCATTCCTGGTCCCCAACAGTCACAGGCCTCCTATCCGGAGCCACTTGCCAGTTACCTTTAAGAGCTCAGCCAGTCTGAACCCTATTCTAAGCCTTCACGGTTGTCTCTTCCACAGACCGCAGAGCTCTACCCTACTGCGCCTCTCCTCCGAGAGAAGCTGTGCCCTTCCCGGCACCGTTTCCACTTCTAACCTGTCCTTTTTGAGATAAGGTGACCAGAACTGCACCCAGGGCTGGAAGCATCAAGGATTGACAGAGTAGCGTTCTAGCACCAAAATGATGCAAACAAACTGGTTTGAAACAGGACTCTAAACCCGCTTTGCACAAACAAATTCAAACGGGTCAAATCCATGAACTATTCATTTTATTCAAATGTTCATTTCCCCTCCAGATGGGGCCAAACTGGAAACAATCCAGAGGCGAGCAATGAGAGGATGCGGGGTGTCCAAGGAGAGGAGACCCTATCTCGGCTATCCAGAGGCTGCTGTCCAGACTGAGTACTGTACTCTGTGGCACAGACAGAAGGACAAGAGCAGGCCCCTGTGAATTCTGCGCTACCACCAATACCACAGCCATTTCCGCAGGATTTCTCATTTGGCCAAACTGTCGCAGAAACAGCTTCTGGCATCGCCGAATCGCAGTCGCAGAGGAGAGCTGTGAACTAGTTAAGGAAACGCCCACGCTAGCATCTGCTTTGCTTTTTATAGGCTACTAGCACAACTGCCAAAAAGGAGCAGACCATGAGCCTCCACTGGAAAGAAGAGTTCCCAGCTGAGTTGTCGGTCTGGTATTCGATATTGGTAAGAAACACGGTGTCCCAAAGGGACAGACTAGGATGTGCATTCAAACGTTTGTCTAGACCAGGGGTGGGGAACCTCAGGCCTGGGGGCCAAACGCGGCCCTCAAGTTTTTATGTGGCCCCTTTCCCAGTGCCTGGGATCCAGTCTCTACCCCCAAGCACTGAAAACCTAAGTTCAGGATAATGGGGCAGGGAGGAGGGCCTGCCCACAAGGGTAGGGGACAGAACCATGATCTGCTCCCTCCTTTTCTTCAATACACCCGCCTCTACGTGGCCCTCGGAGCTCGTACTAATTTTCAACGTGGCCCCCGTGACACAAAAGCTTCCCCACTCCTGGTCTAGACTCTAGTTTTCAGGATTTAGTTGTCTTGCATAATTCACTTTTAAAAAGCCCACCCCTGGATTTTACTCTCGTGGAATTTGGGTTTCATAGCTGGAGGAGGGATTGATTCATTTGCTTTGCAGAATACCCCTTGCCCTGGACAAGAGCAGGCAAGCCGATTTTCGTCCAACATTGGTTATTCGATATCCACGTTTCAACTAAGCCGCCAGAGGAGACTTCGCAGCTCTAGAAAAAAGCTACTGAGGCAGTTTCATTAGGACCAAACGGGGGGCAAGATATTTACCAACCTTTGTAATTCTACGTTTCCATCCAGCTCGTCCCCAATTCGTCTCAAACATTCCGCGAGCTGCTTGGTCTTGGAATCACGGGCCTCAAGCTCCGCGTCACCCAGTCCCGCTAGGGTCACATCGATTCGCTCCGAGTCTCCAGACCGCTGGACTCGGTCGCGGATAAACCTGAAACCATGCGAGAGAACGGGTTAAACCGAGACCCAGCTCTGAAAAGTAGTCCCCGTGGCCCGACATCTCAGCCCTGGGAAAACCTGCCAGTAAGATACAGCCACGTCTCTACGCAACCATAGTCCAGCCTCAGGCACCCTCCACCACCAAGACATGCCCCCCTCCGTCTGCTCTATCCCTACGCCCCCCCAGAGCCCCCGGTACCAAGCTATAACCCCCTTCCTGCTGCTCCATCCCCCCCCCCCCTGCTGAACACAGATCCCAAAGCCCTTGGATGGCATTTACTGGGGGCCAGCAATCCTGGTGCCGGCACTGCCCTGCTCCATCCCCCCCCCCCC
>QEPC01000866.1:166188-182591 GCA_003113815.1 Sphenodon punctatus
ACACACACACACACACACACAGACAGTCTGACAGACACACACATATTGGCCCTTTTTACACGGGGCACTCCAACTCATGAACACCCAGAAATCTGCGTGTTCCTGAGCGGGCGAGGCCTGTGTGACGGATGCAGCGCGTGAACGCACAGTGAGTGACGGTGAGTACGTGCTCCCGTCTAAGACGTATCCCCGTGCACCCCTCACTCATCCCCGTGCACACAGCAACCGGGGAAAACAGCGGTTGCTCGGTGCGTGGGGATGAATGGGGTGGTGGTGCATGGGGTGCATGTGTGCCCGTCTGCACGCCCTGCCCACTCACTGTGCACGCCCTGGCGCACCCATGGACACACACACACCCCCGCGGGAGCTGTGTGAAAAAGGCCATTGACACAGACTCACATAGCCCAAGACAGGCAGACAGATACAATGCCAGAGAGAGAGACTGGCAGATACTGACTCGCACACAGACTGACAGACACTGACAGATGGAGAGAAACACCTGTAGACAAAGACGTGCAGGCAGACAGTCTGAGAGATTTCGCTGACAGATACACACAGACACAGGCTAGAACGAGAGACTCACACGCACAGCTAGACAGATAGAGTGAGCGACAGACTCACAAACTCGCACAGTCATAGACTGACAGACCCAGATACTGACACAGAGAGAGAGAGAGAGAGACAGGCATGCACGTACACACACGAAGAGTGTGATCCTGCACCAGAATTAGCAATCAGCGCAGGAACAAGCCCTGCTCACTCCAGCAGGAGTATTGCCTGCGATGTGAACTAGCACCACAGGGTCACGCCGCGAAAAAGCACAGTTACACTCAGAGAGACGGACAATCATACACACACACACACACACACACACACACACACACACCAGAGAGAGCTACGCACAGGCACACAACCACATGCAGAGAAACAGATGCACACATACAGACGGAGCTGTGCACAGACACACATGTAAACAGACACACACACACACAGGCACACTCACACACAGACCCAAATACACACACAGTCATCTAGCCACTCCATCTTCAGGTGATAAATCTGAAAACTGTCCCAAATCAGGGTGACACTAGAAAAGGTTTTAAACTGTCCCAACTCAGGGTGACACTAGAAAAGGTTTTAAACTGTCCCAACTCAGGGTGACACTAGAGAAGGTTTGAGAGCGTTTTGATGAATTACACAGGAACAAGTGGCCAGGTCCAGAGGGTATTCACCCAAGAGTTCCAAGGAATTCAAATATGTAGTCGCAGAACTATTGGTAATTAATTCGTAACCTAGCACTAAGATCTGTGCTGAATCCGAGGATTCGGGCTGTGCATTCAGGTTCCAATAAAACACAAATAAATGCAAAAAAGACCTTTTGGGCTTTCCATATTTGAATCACAAATACTAGGGCGGTGCACAGGGGCTACTGCTGTCTCAGAACTGCAGCCAGTCCCAACCCAGTGGAGACCAGACCAGCTATGCCAGGGAGAAATGGTGGATTTCCAAACCAGCGACCCCACCCCAACAAGCGACACCCCTGAACCAGTCACATGTCCCATTCCCTGCCTGCCAACAACCTCTGTCCCATGCCCGATTTCCCTTTCCCCAAACCAGCGACCCCTTCCCTAAGCCAGTGACACCCCCCTCTAAGCCAGATCCATGCCCTGTTCCTACCTCCCCAAGCTAACAACCTCCCACCTAGCCAGCTGTATTCTCCATCCTCCTCCAAATCAGTGTCCCCGCTTTTCAATTGGTAGCAGACTTAACAGCAGTTTTAACCACATTTTAACTGCATTGGTGGCAATGGAGAAAACGTAAATAACACAATACAATACAAATAAACACAGCCAGTAATACAAATACTTGAGCCTGTACACAGCCTTACTGAGGACTGAAGGGTCGCGAACAATAATGCCAGTTTATAAAAAGGGTTCCAGAGATGATCCTGGAAACTACAGACCGGTAAGCCTTTTGTCAGTGCTGGGAAAATTGTTGGAGACTGTTGTAAAGTTCAGAATTATTAAGCATGTTGACAAACGTGGAATGATGGGGAAGAGTCAACTTCGTTTTTGCAAAGGGAAGTCATACTTTACCAATCTACTGGAATTTTTTGAAGGTGTCAACAAGCATGTGGCTGTGGTTCAGACGGGTGAATTAGTGTATCTGTACTTGCAGAAGGTGTTTGACAAGGCCCCTCATGAGAAACTCTTGAGTGAACTAAGTAGCCATGGGTTAAGAGGAAGTGTCCTGTCATGGATCAGTAACTGGTTAAAGGACAGCAGACAAAGGGTAGGACTAAATGGTCAGTTTCCACAATGGAGGGAAGTAAATAGTGGGGTGCCTCAGAGGTTGGTACTGGGGCCAGTGGAGTTTATTATATTAATGTTCTGGAAAAGGGAGTAAAGAGGGAAGCAACGTAGCCAAATCTGCAGATGACACAGAGTTATTCAAGAGGCAGGAATGAAGAAGACTGTCAGGAATTGCAGGATGCGCAACTGGGCAGCCAAATGGCAGATGAAATTCAACACTGACAAGTGAAAAGTGATGTATGTAGGGGAAATAAACTGAACGATACCCATATGAGTCTGAGTTCTAAACTGAGGCCAGCCTTTTAGGGGCAGAGCAGGAGTTCATGGCCGCCATGACAACCATGGGCCAATAATATCTAGCTCAACGCGGGAGGTGGGACGCACATTGGATCCAGCCTGGATGGAGACAAGGGTTCCGGTTATCGGGGGTGTTATAACACCGTTGTCATGGTCAGCTCGTTACCTCCCGAAGGCCTAGATTCTGGCCCTCCGATGCCCTTGTTGGGGTGGTGGACTGGTTAGGTTGGTCCGCTCCCGGAGACTGATGGATCCGATTGGTTTCCAGAACTCATTGGGGGATTTACCGATGGCTCCTCTGTCACTGACCTGGTCGCCTTGTGCAGTGTCCAGTCCCAACTGCTTTGTCAGCACAAGTCTCACTGATAGATGGTGGACCTGAGGCGGCTGAAGTAGGACGGCAGGCACTGAAGCCGATCGATTGCGGCATAGATTGTTTTCGAAGGACTATGTCGTGGCTGTGACGGCGGCAAAGAAAGCTTTCTTCTCCGCTGTCCTAGCGTCTGCAAAGTCTTGTCCAGCGAAGCTGTTCCGGGTGGTGAGGGGCCTGGTTAACCCGATCTGTCCCCACCAGGGAATGGAGGCATCTGCAGCCTGCAGTGACATTTTTATTCATGACTTTGCAGACAAAATTGCTTGTGTTCACCACGACTTGGGCAGTGCCATTTCAACTTCAGGGTCAGAGTCTGGGGGTATGGAAACTAAGTCTTGTCCTGTTATTTGGATTAGTTTCAACTGGTATCACCCATCGATGTGGGAGACGTGCTTGAGGTGATGGGGGCAACCACCGGCTGTGAATTAGATCCTTGCCCGTCCTGGTTGGTGAATGCCAGCCAGGAGACGTTGAGGCCGCTGTTGGCTGGGGTGGCCGATGCCTCCCTATGGGAGGGCAGGGTGTCGGGTAGCCTTAAAACTGCAGTGATCCAGCACCTGCTTAAGAAACCATCTTTGTATGCTGACTCCCCGGCCGGCTACCGGCCTGTCTCTAACTTTCCCTTTTTAGGGAAGGTTATTGAATGGGTGGTTTCCTGTCAGATTCCTCGACCCGTTTCAGTCAGGTTCTTGTCCAGGGCATGGCACGGAGACTGCACGTGTGGCTTTGGTCAATGGTCTGCGCCTTGAGATGGACAAGGGGAATTCTACCTTGTTGATTTTGTTAGATCTTTCAGCGGTCTTTGATACAGTTGATCCTGAGGTGTTGTTGACATGACTGCAGGCCCTGACGGGGTGCGCAGGACTGTTCTTGGGTGGTTCTGTTCTTTCCTGTCAGGGACGTCCCAGCGGGTGGTGATGGGCGATTGCTTGGGGCCTCCCCTGTGGTGTCCTGCAGGGTTCTATTCTCCCCTCTTGTTCAATGTGTATCTGAGGCCACTGGACGAGGTCATTTGGCGGTTTGGGGTGAGGCGTGAATAATACGCTGATGATACTCTGCTCTACCTCTCTTTTTCATCCGACCCAGGTCCCGCAGCCTCGGTACTTACCCGATACTTGGCTACCGTCGGGGACTGGATGAGGGTGAGCCGATTGAAGCTGAATCCTGACAAGACTGAAGTGATGATGGTTGGCCGGCCTTGTGACTTAGAGGGAGTTGGGACACCCATTATTGATGTGGTCCGGCCCCCTCTGGTTGATCAGGTTTGCAGCCTTGGGAGTGGCTTCTGGACCCCTCGCTGCGCCTGGATTGTCAGGTTGCGGCGGTGGCCAGGAGCGCTTTCCGCCAATTCTATCTGGCGAGGAGGCTGCGTCCTTTTCTTTCTGATTTGGAGCTGGCCACTGTCATCCCTGCTTTCATCCCCTTGAGGCTAGATGACTGCAATGCGCAGTACATGGGGCTGCCCTTGATGACTGTTTGGAGGCTGCAGTTGGTCTCCTTTTGGAGACGAGGCACCGGGAGCACATGACACCGCTGCTCTGCAGTCTGCACCGGCTGCCTAGAGCTTTCTGGGCACAATTCAAAGTCCCGGTTTCAACCTTTAAAGCCCTAAATGGTCCCATATGTCTAAGAGACTGCCTGTCCTACCGTGTTCCGTGGAGCGTGGCTCTTATGGTTGGCTGGGAGCCCCCTCTTACAGGTTCCATCTGTTACCCTTGCCCGTAGGATGGCGGGGCGCAGGCGGGCGTTCTCAGTTGCTGCCCTAATGCCATAGAACTCCTTTCCCCAGGCGGTTCACTGAGCATCGTTCCCAGGCGGTGTAAAACTTTTTTTATTTAGAAGAGCATTTGGTGGGTGGGAATGAGGGCTGGTTGGGTTATTTCATTTATTTATTTATAATTAAAATTGTATGCCGCCCCCTCCTGCTCACAAGCATCTCAGGGCGGCTAACAACATTCTAAAAACATATAATAAAAACCATTTAAAATCAACATTATTCATTAAAAACCCCAATACCCAAACAGACCCCCTCCCTAGCCCAACCCACCCATCCCATCTCCCTCAGCAAAGGCCCGGCGGAACAGCCAGGTCTTACACTTTTTACGGAAAGAGGGGAGGTCAGCGGCCAGGCGGACGTCCTGTGGGAGGGAGTTCCACAGCCACGGTGCAGACACAGAGAACACCCTCCTCATGGTCGACACCCGGGAAACCCGGGGGACCACACGGAGGGCGTCCCCGGCCGACCGCAGAGGCCGATCCAAGATCCGGAGGATGGGGCAGTTCTGCAGGTAGATGGGGCCCAGGCCGTTTAGGGCTTTAAAGGTCAGCACCAACACCTTGAATTGGGCCCGGAAACCTACCGGCAGCCAGCACAGAGAGCAAAGCACTGGAGTAATGTGTTTGCATCGGCCCGTCCCCTTCGGGAGATGGGCCGCTGCATTCTGCACTAGCTGCAGTCTCTGGACCAGCACCAAGGGTAGCCCCACGTAGAGTGCGGTACCGTAGTCTAATCTTGAGGTAATAAAAGCAGGGATGATTGTGGCCAGGTCCGACTCCGAGACATACGGCCTAAGCCGACGTAGCAGGTGTAATTGGTGAAATGCTCCTTTCGCCACAGCCGCCACCTGGACGTCCAGGCAGAGCTGTGGATCCAGGAGCGCCTCCGGACCTGGGATACCAGGGGAGGCCAGATCCCATCAATGATGGGGGCCATCACTCCCCTGACTTTCCCCACAACCATCACCTCCGGCTTGTCAGGATTTCACTTCAAGCGGCTCGCCCTCATCCAATCCCCCACAGCCGCCAGACACCGGGTAAGCACCGAGACGGCCGGACCTGGCTCTGATGGAAACGAGAGATATAGTTGGGTGTCATCAGCTTATTGACGACACCTTACACCAAACTCTCTAACAACCTGCCCCAAAGGCTGCGTGTACCCATTGAACAGGAGAGGGGATAAGATGGAACCCTGCGGGACGTGAGGCCCCAGGGAGAAGATGAATAATCCCCCAGGACCACACGCCAGGTTCTCCCGGCCAGGAAAGAGCGGAACCATTCAAGAACAATCCCGCTAATCCCTGCCCGGTCCCGCAGCCGAGTCACCAACAACTCGTGATCAACGGTATCGAATGCAGCCGAGAGATCTAACAAAATCAACCGGGTCAAATGACCCAGGTCCAACTCTTGGGAGAGGTCGTCGACCAGGCCACCAGCGCAGTCTCCGCGCCATAACCCGGACGGAAGCCAGACTGCGAGGGATCAAGAAAGTTGGCCCGCAGATGCTCCCGAAGCTGCCAAGCCACCGCCCGTTCAATAACCTTCCCTAAAAAGGCTGGTAGCTGGCCAGGACGTCAACGTCCAATGATGGTTTCTTGAGCGGGGGCCGCACCCTGCCCTCCCTAAGGGAGGCGCTGACTTTCCCAGCCAGCAACGACCCTAATGTCTCCCGGCTGGCCTTAACCAGCCAGGACGGGCATGGCTCTCATTCGCAATAGGTGGCTCAACCAGTCCCAAGAGCATCCTCCACATCCGAGTGTGACACGTCTTGAAATTCATCCCATAAAACAGGACAAGATGGGGCTTCGACTGCCTCTGGCTTACGCACTGTTGAAAATGTGTCAAATCCGTGGTGGATTTGAGCGATTTTATCCGCAAAGAAGTCCACGAACAAGTCCGCTTCCTGTGTGGCAGTGGTCAGAAAGGCAAAGGGAATGTTAGGGAAGTTCTCTGTGTGTTTAACACGACCTATTGAATTTAACCAATATATAATCTATAATCTTACAGCTGTTTTTTAAATGTCTGCCACATCTCTCTCTTTATCCCCCTCCCACCTTGTCCTATCCACCCCCCATTCCATGCCCCTTCATATACAACTGATCTATGTTTGCTGAGTGTCTATATTTCTACGGGCTGAGGAAGAGACCCGTGCGGTGCGAAAGCAGGCTGATTTCCACCTCCACCAGTTGGCCCAATAAGAGAAACATCGTTCGAACCCCTTTGTTGCACAGGAATTATTCAGAAAGGAATAGAAAGTAAAATGGAAACGATCATCCCGTAAAATGTTGCTATATGAATCTATGGTGGGACTGCACCTTGAATACGGTGTGTTGTTCTGGGACCCCCATCTCAAACAAGTGATAGTAGAACTGGGAAAGGTGCAGAGAAGGGCAACGGAAAGGATCAGAGGGGTGGGGCAGCTTCCCTTGCTAAACTGGGACTCTTCAGCTTGGAGAAGAGGGGACCGGACAGAAGTTTACAAAGTAAACGGGAAGCCGGGCTTTCCCCTCTCAGCTAGTACCAGGACGGAGGGACGCTCTATGAAACTAACTGAGAAAAGCTCCAAGACAAACAAAAGGAAGTATTGTATTTTTTTTCATTCAACATGCCATTCACTTGTGGAACTAGTTGCCCAAGTAGTTTGCTAAGGCCAGTAGCAGAGCTGGGTTTAAAGAGGGATCGGATACATTCTTGGAGAATAGGTCCGTCAATGGCTATCCGTCAAGCTGGTTGGGGAGCGGGGAAGGAGCAGCAGGGGATGGTGCTTTGTCATCACCTGTTGGGAGCTTTTGTGAAGTAATCAAAGCTGGTCACTGTTGGAGACAGGATACTGGTCTGATCCAGTATGACATTTACGTTCACACACAGAGACACAAACACACCTAGAGAAATACAGAGAGAGAGAGAGACTCAACACACAGACAGAAACCTCGAGATACACACGCCTGTTGAGAGAAACGTGGGGCCCTGGTACATCCTGGGAGTTGGGCGTCATTTCACTCCCACCCCACTCCCCCGTTAAAGGTTTTGCGATTCGTTTCTGGAGATCAGGCTGCTGCTTTATTTACACACGTGTTGCTTGCAGTTCTTGGTTTACTCATCCTAGTTTAACGTCCATTAGGAGAAAACAATTCTGGTAAGTCTGGGGGTGGGGACCTCTTGAGCTTGGGGCCCCAGTACAACTGTCCCCACATTCCCTGTACACACACTGAAAACAAAGAAAGAAACCCAGATGCACACAAAGCCCCCCAAGGATGTACACACACACACACACGGAGCGTTAGAGCGCTCTCCAGCCTCTGGGGGGAGGGGGTGCCGCACAGGTTCCCGAGACTCTTAATGCTCATCGGAAAATGAAAGCTCCACACAGACTCCAAGAGGCCCCCGTCCTGGACACGGCACCCTCAGATCCTGAGACTGTGGTGCTTGACAGTCCAGCCAGCGGAAGGAGGGGGTCCTGTGGGGAGTCAGCCTGGAAGGACTGCACGTGGAGAAACTGAGGCACGGCTGTATTTGAGCTCCTTCCCCACGAGACCCCGGCCCCCCTTAGCAAAATATTGAATTTTTTGCTACTCTGTCACACATTCTTTCACTCATGAACTTCACTTCAGGAAATTGCATCCTCACCCCTCCCTCCGAATCTCTCCCCTGTAACCAAGTGAAGCATGTGCCCCTGCATCTTCTCAACCTCATGAATGTCTCCTTGTCTCTCCCGATGGCCACCTCTCCCTTGTCTCTCGTAGATCGTAAGCCTTTGGGGTAGGGATCTGTCTGTAAATACTGATTGTACAGCACCAGGTACACTGCTGGTGCGATATAAATAAAATTATTATTATTATTAGTGCCACCCCCCCACCCCACCCTCATTAACGAGTAAACTAACAGCTCGGAAATAGTTTATAATAACCAATGAATGGATCATTTTAAAAGGGCAGGGGGCACTCCAACTCCTCCATTTGGCTGCGCCCCCAATCCACCCTCACGTTTCCACCCCATCACCAGGCTCTGGTTTTTCCTCCCCACTTGAAGAGCTGGCTCAGGGAGCTCATTTGCTCCTCCTGGGGAATACCTACAATTCTGAGTGCCAGAGCAGCTGTCCAGTGGGTTTCCGGAACACCAATCGGGCACCGAATACTGGGTATTACGGTGACCACCGTAGCAATTTACAGATTGGTAAATTGGTAAAGGAATTGTCTTAATGGCAAGTCAAAAAATCGGTACCGCGAGTTGGAAACCCAGGACGGAAACGCAGTATTGTAATCCACAGGGGTAGCCCGCCGTGCCATAATCAATAGTCCCCAACGCTACCAGCTTTGCTTGAGGATCAGAATTTTGGTGGGTTTACCCATTTCCCCGGGAACTCGTTTCAACGCTCCAATCCATCCATTAATGATTAAATATTTAAAATAAAATATTAATTCAGAAAAACGTCCCCCAGCTGCCCACCTCGGGCTGCCCCCCAAATGGTGGAATTCGGAATGAACCTACAGCAGGTGAATACGTACCCGTTAATGAACACGCCACCAATCATAGCAACTGAATCGTCATCGATGGGCCTTAATGAACACCTTGGGATGTAATAAACCTTGAGAAGCAACTGATGAACCTTGAGGAAATGAATATCCAGTCAGGAAAGACCGATTTAAGGGTTAGTGTTATTTCTAATATTATTGTCTATTTTTTATTTTAAGAGTAGCTTACAACATATAAACATACCACCCCCCCCATATAAAACCCAGTAAAACTATCAAACTATATAAAACCCCAATTAAAACCACTCCCCCACTACTCCCCTCTCCAAACCCTATCCCCACTTGCTGTAAAAATGGCCAAATAAGCAAGGCTGTTTTTACATGGATGTCCCTCCCCCTCCCGCCTTGCTGGGTGTGCGGGAGGGTGTTCCGTCGGTGGGGGCGTCCGTGTAAACAGCCGGCGGTGGGGGGGGATGATGGGGTGTGCAGTCAGTGTTTGCCTGTGTGAACACCATGGATGGGTGGGGGTGTGTGCGCTATTCTGCGGAAAACCGGAGGAGACCCCATGGATGGAGATGGGTGCGTGTCCGTGTAAAGGGACCTCCACCCACTGCGCCAGCACACCCATTCCCCCCCCCCCCCTCCCGTCTGTGTAAAAACGGCCCAGCTCTGACACTGCCTCCGGTGCCGGCTTTGGCGAACCTCCAGGGGAAGGACATTCCAGAGTTGTGGGGCACCTACCAAGACCATTTCTCCGTAAGTCCTTGCAGCACGGAGTTGGTGCATGGTTGGAACTTGCAAGAGGGTGCGCTGGACTGACCACAGGAAGTGCAATGGAACATAAAGTGACCAGGGAAGGTAGTTCTTTAGCTATGCAGGTACCAAACTATTTAATAAATAAATAAATAATACATTTATTGATATAGCGCCCCCCTGCCTTACATGGCACTCGGGGCACTTGACAGAGTATAAAATAATATTAAAAGTATAAAACAATTGAAAACAATTCAAGACAATAGTAAAATACTTTAAGACAGGGGAAGGAAAAATGGAGGAGAGAGGACAAGTAAGGAAATCAGCAGTGGATTCTATAAAATAAAGATGGTTTCGGGTGCATTTTGAAGGTGAGGAGAGAGGAACTGAGACGCACATTCGGAGGGATCCGCCACAGCAAAGGCCTGATCGCCTGCTGACCGAAGGCGCGATGGTGGAGCCCTGAAACAGCAGGTGGCTGCTGAGCACCGATAGCCATCAGTGGGAGGTTCCAGAAATAGGTGTCGAAGACCGTTCAGGGTCCTAAAAACCAGCAGCGCCATCTTAAACTCAATCCGTCGCTCCACAGGCAGCCGATGCAGAGAACACAGGGCGGGTGGAATAGGATAACGGCTGCCCAAACCTGTAAGCAGCTGAGCTGCCTCCGCGTTCTGAACAAGCTGCAAGCGACGGAGAAGCACTGACCGGAGTCTGTAGAAGAGGAACTGACAACAGTCAAGCTCTGTAGTCCCCAGGCCATGGCGTGACTGTGGCAAGGTCAGCCTAGGATAAATAAGGGCATCACTGACACAAACTGTGTAACTGAAAAAAGCATTTCCAAACCCCATCTGACACCTGGGCTGTCATGGACAGAGCATGGTCAAAAATGACGGCCAAGTTCTTTCCCTGGCCCTCTACCTCCACCACAGTCACAGGCCTGAGGGAGGCAAGGGCAGCCTCCTATTGGCTGCCAACATCACCTCAGTCTTCCCTGGACTGAGCACGAGGTAGTTTCGACGCAGCCGGGTGGCTATATTGTCCAAGCATTCGCCCAAGGCAGAGGCCTAGTTGGCAGGTCTCACAGGCAAGAGATAGACAGTTGTGTATTATCGACGCACTGATGATACTCAACGCTGTGCTTAATCACGACATCCCTAAAGGGCTGCACGTATACATTGAACAACACGGGCGAAGGAAAGGAACCTTGAGAAACACCTCAATTCAGGCCCCTCAGGGATGACTCATATCCATCCATCACCACTGGCTGACTCCTCCCTTCCAGGTATGACTGAAACCACCGACCGGCAGCTCCCGTCACACCAACGATGCCCCTCAGCCACTGAAGCAGCAACCAGGGTCAATTTCATCAAATGCTGCCATGAGGTCCAGCATGACCAAAATGACCACCTGATCTCAATCTAAGCTCATTAGCCGATCATTCAACACCCTAACAAGTGTGGTCTCTACCCTGTAGGAAGGTCTAAACCCAGACTGGAATTTCCCCCAAATATTGTTGGAGTCCAGGTGTCTCTGTAGCCTCACAGCCACAGTCTTCTCAATCACGTTCCCTAAAAAAGGCAGATTGGAGACCAGGCGATAATTGGCAAGCACTCCAACGTCAAGAGATGGTTTCTTGAGGAGGGGGCTGACCTCCACACATTTGAAGGTGGCTGGCACCTCACTAAAGGAAGCGTTAACAATACCTGTCAATAAGGGTACCACGCCTCAGCACTTGCCCTCAACAACCAGGACAGGCATGGATCAGAAGGACAGGCCGTGGGTCTCAACCATTCCGGCAGTGCACAGACTTCTTTGTCATCAACCATGTCAAGGTCAGCCAGGGGAATAGAGTCCCTTGGGACTCTGGGACTCTCCACATCAAAAGGCCCCTCTATCTTCTCTGCAAAGAACGCAGAAAGTTTCTCACAGCTCTCCAGACAGTTCGTCAGGCGTGTGTGTCCTCTCCAAACTATACCCCGCCTCGTTAAGTCCGCCATTATACCACAGTGGTCTACAGACCGTCAAGACAGCTAGGGTCCAGCAAGGAGCCAGGGAATCAAAGACCCACTATTAACAGCCAAAAAATAGCTGTTGGTGAACCTGTCAATGCATCAACTCTAGCGCTAATAATGAGGTGGCTGAAATCCACAAGATTCAGCCGTCTCTGTGGCCGTACAACAGTCAATCGGCTACAGTGCTGTCAGCTGGGCAGGGCAGGGCAGCACCTACACTGGTCGGACCGCCCAACCGGGGTGACTCGAACATCTGAAATCGGAAAACCCAGCCCAAAAACGAGGTCAAGTGCCCAGCCAGCACTGTGGGTGCTCTCCTGGTCACTCTGGGTAAAACCCGGAGATGCCATCCCATCCAGGAACTCAGGAGCCGGACCCCCAGAGCTGCCACCACCGTGCACATTAAAGTCCCCCAGGACAAGCATCCGGGGAGAGTCCGACAGTAACGGCGACAGCAGCTCAAGGAACTCCGCCCCAAATCCCCCCATATTACCTGGGGCTCTATACCCCAGCAGGACCATAGCCCAGCGGCACAGGACACGGCCAGACACACAAATGTCCACGCCCCTCATGCAATTGCGGGTGGAATTGAGGGTTTTATAGGTCAAAACCAGCCTCTTGAATTGTGTCCAGCCTGTTGGTAGCCAGTGCGGCGTTTGGGGCACGGGTGTAATGTGATCCCGGCGACGCACCCACCGCGTTTGCACTAGCTCTGCCCCCCCGTCCCCGTCCCCTTGCCCAGAGGACTTTGCAGTAGTCTAGCCTCCAGGTTAGGAAAGTGGAATATATATGTTATTTATAGTCTTACCCTTGTTCACTGCCCCCAGGGCTCCTTATAAATAAAGGTATTATGATTACTGTTGTTAGCATTTCTATCACACTATTAAGGGACCTGACCAGGGGCGTGGCTACCATGGGATGAGGGGGGCTCGGCTGATCCCGGGTCCTGAACTATATGGGGGGGGGCCCTTGGCCAGTGACCTGAGCATCACTAGGAGCGTGTGGGGAAGGAAGTGAGGCCAACACTCTTCCCCCACCCATTCTGCACATCTCCTAGCAGCACTCGGGCTGCAACCAAGAAAGAAGTTCTCAGAGTGGGCAGGGGTGGGGTGGCGTTCCCTCCCCCACCCACTCTGAAAACTGCCTTCCTGCTGGGGCTGCTGCTGCTGCCACAGCCTTGCTTCCCCAGTGTCGCTAGTGCTGACAAACAGTCACAACTAGAGACTGGTCCCTGCCCTGGGGGGCGCCCGATACTGAGAGCTAATTAATCCGTTTCCGTGAGGAAATTAGGATTGACTTGCCAAGGGCTGACTCTCCGAGAGGTAATGAACGATATCAGAAAGGAATATTGGTTTACAAAAGGCCAACACTGGGTGAAAACGTGTGACCTTGGCCTGCGTTGACCCGCTGTAGCCTCCGACCCACCTGCATGTGTGCGCAGGCACCATCAGACGTTGGCCCAGGTTTGCCCCGCGGGGGCCGTGTTGGTGGCTAGCCTGGGTTGTGAGTTCGGCAAATCTCTGAGGTCAAAGCCCAGGCTAAGCCCGCCTATCCGTTCCTGTCTGGCCAACCTGACCTGGGCCAGGAACCGCCATGCCTGCGGCTCATTGGCTACCATGGTTGCCCGTCATAACAGGGGGCGGGGCCCTTGGAGCACCGTGGGGCGTGGCGTGGCGTGGCGGGCTGCAGGTTTGTTGGGCTTCCGGCCCTATCCGGGCTGGGCTGCGCGGGCAGTGGGACAGCCCCCAGGGTGGGCTGGGGAGGGCCGCAAAAGAATCTGGAAGCGGAGCTGGTTCTGGCATTGTGGAAGGCTGTATTAACAAACATCAACGTGGCAATTAACGATCTCGCGGAAATCAATACTGATTGACGAGAAGCCAAGTTAGCGGATATCGCGAGCTAATGAGTGACACTGCAAAGCAGGACACCGCGGTTTACAGGAGCCAATTAGTGCGGCTGAAGAAAAAAATGAATCTACAGTTTTGAAAAGTTTGATTAACAAATATTGAGAGCTATTTGATATAAAAAAGGAAATGAACATTGATTAATGAAAGGTAGAATTAATTAATGCTGAAGGCTAACTAATGATATCAAAGAGAAATGAATATGAATTAATGAAAGGCCAAATTAATGAGTATTGAGGTAATTAATAATATTGAAGACTAAATTAATATTGATAAATGAAAGGCCAAATTAATATTGAGAGCTAATCAATGATATTTAAGAGGAATTAATATTGAATAATAAAAGCCAAAATTAGTATTGAGAGCTAATTAATTATATCAAAGAAGAAATTATTTTTGACCTACAAAAGGCCAAATGAATGAATTTTGAAAATGAATTGATACTGAGGAGGAAATGAATATCGATGAACAGAAGTCTGAATTAATTCACTTGTAGGGTCAATTAGTGAATCTTAAACAGGGAATTAATAGTAAATAACAAAAGACTAATTTAATGAATCGAAATAGCCATTTAATTAATTTTCAAAAAGCAAATTATTATCAAATTGGGAAAGGCCAGATATCAGTTGATTGATATTCATTATTTAATTATAATTAGATAATTTATCATTGATATAAATCATTGATATTCTTGATATCAACACTATAGATATCAAATTTTGAAAAGCTAAATGATCAAATATCTGTGAGCTAATTAATGATCTTTGCGAGGGTATTGAAATTATATAATGCAAAGCCTAATTAAGAAATTGTGAGGGTCACTTAGCGATATAGAAATGGAAATGAATATTGATTTACAAATGGTTCCATTAACAAATATTGGAAAGCTAATGAATGATGTGGAAAATTAATATAAAATATTATTGGATGAACTATACTGAGCTAATTAATGATAAAAAACAAAATTAATATTGATTATTTGATTAATAAACTAACTAATATTGAGAGTCAATTGAGACTAAGGAAAGGCCAGATTAATGAACATCAGAAGCTAATGAATGGATCCCAATTCATGAAAGGGTGAATTGACCAATATCGGAGAGGCAATGAATGATAAATGATCAACCCGCAGGAGCCAATGCCCAATTTAATGACTATGGGCCAGTAGTCAGTGATGAGGCAGTAAAGCTCTCTGTCTGCCTCTCTGTGATCACATGCAAAGATTGAATGAACGGAGCCCCCAGAATAACCTTAACTCTGCCCTCGGAGCCTGTCCCATTCCCTCCTTCCTCCTCTATTTCTGTCCCATTCTGCCGCTCCCTCTCACTTGTAGCACTCACCCTCTATCTCCCTGCCCCATTCCCTCTAGCCCCTCTCCTCCTTTCTCTCTGTTCCCATCATCCTTCTGTGCCCCATTCCTCCTCTCTCCCTCCCCATTCCTTATTCTTTCTACCCTCTCCATCCCTGTGCCCCATTCCCTCCCTCTCCCCAACCTCTCCATCGCTCTGCCCCATTCCCCCCCTCTCCCTCCCTCCCTCTTCCCTGCCCCATTCTCGAGCCTCCTTCCCCCCTCACCTTTCATCTCTGCCCCATTCCCTTCATTCCTTCTCTCCCTGCCCTCTTTCCCCAGCCTCCTCTCCGCTTTGCCCCATTCCCCCCTTTCTCCATCTCTTTCCCATTCCCTCCCCCTCTCGGCCCCAATCCATCCATCCCTCCATCCCTCCTTCTCCTGCTCTAACCCGGTCCCATTCCCTCCAGCCTCCTCCCCACAGATCCCCCGCCAGCCTTTCTGGCCCCACTTTCCCCATCGCTCCCTCCCTGCGCTCTCGCTGCTCCATCCCCGTCTCCGCTCGCCCGTCCCGTCCCTGCCCCGCGCGGCTCGGCTCGGCCCGGCCCGGCCCGGCCCCGCCGCCCCCCCTCGCTCCAGCACGGGATTGTGGGAGGAAGCGCAGCGCACACAGAGCCCCAGCGAACATGGCTGCACCATGAGCCGCCGCCTCCTCCTCCTCCTCCCGCCCCAGCGCCAGCGCCGCCAGCCCGGGGCCTGAGCCCGAGCCCGAGCCCGCGGGGGGGAAGCGCCGGGCGCAGCGCCAGCGGGGGGACCCCCCAGCGGGATCCCCCCCCCTTGCCGGGCCGGGCCCCGTCCCCCCGGGCCCCGATCCCCGCCGCTGCAGGGGGAGGCACCGGGGCGCCCAGCGCAGGCCGAGCCGAGGGAGCCGGGCGCGCCCCCAGCGCCGCGCCGCGCTCCGCTCTCCATGGATAGGAACTACCCGAGCGCCGGCTTCGGGGACCCGCTGGGGGCCGGCCCGGGATGGAGCTACGAGCGATCGGCCAAGGCCAGGTGAGGGGGGCCGGCGGGGAGGGGGCGCTCGCCGCCCTGCAGAGCCCCGGGGGGGGGTCCCCCTGGAAACGTTGCTCCCCCCCCGGGATCTCCTGGAGCCGCCGGGCGCATCAGGCTGCGGGGCCCTGCCCTGGCTGGGCTTGGAGGAGTGGGGGGGGGGGGG
>QEPC01000866.1:319112-331213 GCA_003113815.1 Sphenodon punctatus
CCCCTCCCAGAGAACCCAGGAGTCCGGGCTCCCAGCCCCCCCTGCTCTAACCCACTAGCCCCCACTCTTCTCCTAGAGAACCCAGGAGTCCGGGCTCCTAGTCTCCCCTTACTCTTTTCCTCTCTAACGTGTATTGGATGCGACATGTCAACTGGAGTCTACAGTGCTAGATTAACAATTTATTAACGTGGCAATTAATCATTCATTAATCCTTGATAAACTATTAATAAATAGTTGTCACCATGAAGAAACACCACAGAGGCAGATGTGTGTTTATGTGTGAGCAAGTGGGTGGGGGAAGCCCAGGGCTAGGGGAGCAGGGGCTACCGGTGGGGACTGAGGGGCAGCAGCAGAGCTGGGGAGAGCCCAGGGTTGGGGGAGCAGGGGCTGCGGGTGGGGATTGAGGGGCAGCGGCAGAGCTGGCGGGGAGCCTAGGGCTGGGGGCGCAGGGGCTGCGGGTGGAGATTGAGGGGCAGCAGCAGAGGTGGGGGGGAGCCTAGGGCTGAGAGAATGAGGGGCAGCGGTGGGAGCAGGTAGATTTGGGGCAAACTAGGATCAGATTTGTGAATGTTCAGGGATGCCCATGAGGTATATTTTGAGGTGTCCTACTTTTGGGGGAGTGATTATGTAAAAGTTCCTTTAATTTGTGTCTCCCCACTCCCACCTCCCAACCCCAAACGACTTTTGCATAGTGTTCCGTACACAGAAATCCCAGAACGTCTGGCTGATTTTTTAGGGCCTCCTCTGTATCAAACAGAGGCCTGTTCCAAAGCTGTGTTTCTTCTTTCCGTGAATGCAGATATGCCAGCGTTCATATAAAAGAACCCTTAGGAAGAGGTTGGTTTAGCAATAAAAATGGGAAATGGTTCAGAGATACAGAAAGTTGCTATTGGAAAGACAAAAGATAAATCCTCACTAGCTCAGTCTATAGCCTAGGCTGTAACTCTACCAAGACAATGTTGAGTTCTAAATTAGATGTTACCACTAAGGAAAAATATCTTAGAATCATTGTGGACAGTTCACTGAAAACATCAGCTCAGTGTTCAACAGCAGTCAAAACGGCAGTAAGATGTTAGGAGTTATTGGGAAAGGAGGACCGGAAAATGAAACAGAGACTAGCTTCATGCTGCTCTATCAATCCACAGTGCGCCCACACCTTCAGTATAGTGTACGGCTGTGGTCACCCCATCTCCAAAGGAGAGAGAAGAACTGGAGAAAGTGCAGAGAAGGGCAAGAAAGAGGATCAAAGCGGCCTGGAACGGTTTCCATGCAAGGAGAGGCTCGAGAGGTTAGGGCTCTTCAGCTTAGAAGAGGTACAGCCAAGGGGGGGTAGGAGAGTTTACAAAAGCGTGAGCGTTGCGACAAATAGTAACGATTCGAACTTACTAAGGGACACCCAATGAAATTAAGTGGCAGGAGATTTGAAAATAAATAAATAAAAGGATTTTTCTTTTTAGCTCAATGTACAATTAGCCTGCGGAACTCACTGCCGGAGGACGTTGCAGAGCCCAAGAGCATAACTGGGATCAAAAAAGGACAGGGCCCTCAATTGCCATTAGTCAAGTTGGCTGGGAGGTGTAACCTCTGAGTGTTGGGATCTGGGAACAACTCCATTAGGATGTTGGGGGCTTCCCTGAAATGCTTTAAGCTGCCGCTGTCAGAGACAGGATGCTGGGCTGGATGGAGCATTGGTCTGACCCAGTAGGGCATGTTTTCCAGCCAGTTCTTCCAGTCCCCATTTCCTTTGCCCCCTACAGGGCGGGGGACGGGGCTGAGTCACTCCTCCTGCAAGTAACATCTTGTATCTTCACCCTTTCCCCCCAGGGAGCACCTACCCAAACAAACGAGCACTTGACGTTCCAGTCTGGTATTTCATCTCTGCGAGGGCAATTTGCCTACGGAGGTTCATAAAGCGTTGCCAAATTCACATCTTTATGTCATCAAATCCTGGAACTGGAGGGTTGAAAGAAACCTCCAGAGCCATCTAGTCCAGCCCCCTGCGCTGAGGCAGCCAATCCTAGACCCACAGCATCCCAGGCCGAAGCCCACTGCTTCTTGCAAGCCCCTAGGAAGGAGATTCCACAACCTTCCTAGGTGGTTTGTTCCACGGGTTAACGGGTCTAACAGCAAGGAAGGGTTTTTTTCTAATGTTTAATCTAAACCAGGAGTGGGAAACCTCAGCCCCAGAGGGGACCAAATGGCGTCTGTGGCTAGTTTTTATTTGGCCCCTTTCAAGTTCCTAGATTTGGCCCCTGGATCCAGCTCCTTCCACCCCTGCAAGTACTGAAAGCCTGAGCGAAAGGTAAGGGAGCAGAGATCAGGGCCTGCACATGGGGACGGTTCAGATCTGGACCCTCCTTTTCCTGAGTGTTCCCTTTAAGCATCCACCCAACTTCTCTGCAACCCTTGGAGCTTGTACTAATTTTGAAGGCCTGGGAGGGAAAAGGTTCCTCACCCCTGGACTAAACCATAAATTCATAATTGCTTGTCCTTGCTGGCAACAGAGAGCAAATCTGCTGCATCTTTTTTATGGCATCCTATGTCTACAGGTACAGAGCCTACAGCTGTTCGTGGTTTGTAGATTTCCCCTTTAATTGATTCTTATTCAGGGGTCGTCCTGTCACAAATACCACCAGATACAGTAGAGCTTTATTCGTATAACGTCTACTTCATCGCTCTGAGTGGGGTTATTCCTCCATCATTGTACTCAGTGTTTCACGGGGATGTAAATGACACCAAACATGAATGGCTCATGTATGTAAATTACACTGACAGGAATTTTGTTTTTCACATAGATCTCAAATAATCCTACCCCTGTGAAATTACACAGGACATACTGTTCTCTCACAGCTGGGAGAGCAGGGGCTGTGGGTGGGGATTGAGGGGCAGCGGGGAGCCCAGGTCTGGAAGAGCAGGGCCTGTGGGTGGAGTTTTAGGAGCAGCGGGAGAGCTGGGTGGGGGGGGGGGGGCAGGACTGCAGGGGCTGCAGGCAGAGACTGAGGAGCAGGGGTGGGAGTGAGTAGTTTAGGGGCAGATTAGGGACAGATTTTCAGGTGTTCAGGGATGCCCACGAGTTGTATTTGGGGGGGGGGGGTACTAGGAGAAAGTTCCCTTATGTATCTACCCCCCCCACAACCTCAGACAGCTGCCAACAGCTGGAGAGCGGGCTTGATCCAGACCACCCCCCCGGTGCTGCTGGGGAAGACCTGGATGAATCACAGATCCGACTACAACTGAAACGCAAGCTGCAGAGGAACCGGACCTCATTCACCCAGGAGCAAATTGAGGCACTGGAGAAAGGTGAGGGACAAGTGCATAAATGCAATAAACATCTAACTCCAGCAGGGGTCAGGGACCGGGTGCACAGAGAGGCTGTAGTACCACAGGTGTCCACAGGGGGCAGAATGGAAATACAGAGTATGCAGTACCACAGGTGTCCACAGGTGGCAGCGTATATCTAGGCATGGAGACTTCAGTATTAATTATTATTATTATTATTATTATTATAAACATTTATATAGCACCAGCCATGTACCTGGCGCTGTATAGAACATAGGAATAGACGCGGTCCCTGCCTGTGGCTTACAAGCTAAACGACAAGGAGGGGGAGACAGGGAGAGGGGACAGTGGGAGAGACGGGAGAAGAAGGTTGGTTGCAGCAGTCTGCAGAGGAGGGCAGACAGTAAGTATATGGGAATGTCTAGCAGGCATTGGGAAAGGCGGCAAGAAAAAAGTGGGTCTTGAGAAGGGATTTGAAGGAGCGAAGGGAGGGGGCAAGGCGGATGTGGGCAGGGAGGGAGTTCCAGGCATGGGGGGCAGCGAGGGAGAAGGGTCGAAGGCAGTTAGGCGAGCAGGGGAAACGAGGGAGAGTGAGGGAGGGGACAGAGGACGAGCGGAGAGCGTGTGCAGGAGTGCGTAGGGAGATTAGGCCCGAGAGGTAGGGGGGAGCTTGGTCGTGCAGTGTTTTGAACGTGAAAACCAGGAGTTTAAACAGGATACGTTCAGGAAGGGGGAGCCAGTGAAGAGAGAAGAGGAGAGGCTGCACATGGTCGAAGTTCCACCAGGGGCAGCATGACTCTCTATATTAGGAGGCTGCAGTTATCACAGATCTCCACGGAGGGCCGGGTGAAGGTGGTGATGCACAATGTAATTACCACTCGGCTCCCGCGGGGGGCAGTATAGCCAAGCAATGCACACTGACAAATGCAGAACCTCCAGCCTCCAGCAGGGGTCAGGAAGCAAATGAAGAGAGGGAATGTAGCTTTTAGGGGCTCAACTAGGGGGCAGGATGGTGCTGAGAACAGAGGATGCTGTACCCTTCCACAAGGGACAGAGTGTGACTAACCAAACAGGCTGCAGTATCAGAGGGGTCCACCACAGGGCACTGTGAATCTGTGCACAAGGGGGATACAGTTGCCACGGGAGCAGGATGAAGTTATGCACAATGCAATGCCCACCTTGCTCCGACAGGGGGCAGCATGGCGAAACAATACACAGTGGTATCTGCAGTACTGTCTGCCTTCAGTGGGGAGGACTGGAGGAGAGGTGGCATGTGTGTGTGTGCGTGCGTGCGTGTGCACATGTGTGTGTAAATGCAGGGGCTGCACCTCTATGGGACTTTAGCAGGGGGCAGGATAATATTGAGGCTGCAGTACTGCAGGTCTCCACAAGGGACAGAGTACAACTAAGTATGGTGGCTGCAGTACTAGAGGATTACACTAGGGGCATCATGAATGAACACCAGGGGTTCGGTAGTCCCAGATGTCTCCACCAGGGAGTTGAACACAGAGGATGTAGTACTACAGGTCACCACTAGGGAGCAGGGTGTATGAGCCTGTGCACAAGGGGTCTGTAGTACCACAGATCCCCACCGGGGCGAGGGGGCAGTTTGAGTATGTGCACAAGGGAGCTGCAGTCCCAGATGCCTTCACCAGGGGGCAGGGCAGAGTTGAACAGGGAGGCTGCAAGACTGCAAGGCACCACCAGGAGGCAGGGTGATGCAGTAATAGTGAGAGAAGCTGAGTGTGGGGACTTTAATGCTACTAGTTCTCTCAGTATTATTCCATCACCCTGCCGCCTGGTGGTGCCATGCAGTCCTGGGAGTACCTGGGGAGGTGGGGGGCAACAGGGGAGGCTGGGGATTGGTCTGACTGGGTTGGGGGGGCAATGGGGAGGTTAGTTCTGCTGGGGGTGACCCCTCTCTGTCTCTCCCCAGAATTTGAACGCACCCACTACCCTGATGTCTTTGCCCGTGAGCGCCTGGCAGCCAAGATCGATCTCCCTGAGGCCCGGATCCAGGTGAGGGGGATTCCGGGGTGGTGAGAGGATTTGGGGGGGGGGGAGTGTCCCCTTATCACAGTGACGGTGTCTTTCTTGTCCCTTTTCGTTCCAGGTCTGGTTCTCCAATCGCCGGGCCAAATGGCGCCGAGAGGAGAAACTGCGCAACCAGCGGCGGCAGGCGGGGGGCGCCACTGGGCACCTGCCCATAAACAGCAGCTTTGTGGCTGGGGGAGGCAGTGGGGTCTATCAGTCGTTGCCCCAGCCCGCTGGCTCAGGTGCCCGCCCCGATGCCCATCTAGCCTAGCACCCCCATTCCCGCCCCAGGGACACAGCTAGCCTGGTATCCACCCCAGATCAGTCCCCCAGGCCCCTCTAGCCTGGTCCCTTCCCTTCCCCTCCCCTCCCTGCTGTGCTGAATCATACCCATGGGCCCCTCTATCCCAGAGTGAGACCTGTGCCTCTTCTCCCCTCCAGGTGCCATGCTGAGCCGCGCGGACAGTACCCTGGGTAACAGCTACGGCGCCCTCCCGCCTTTGCCCACGTTCTCTATGGCCAACAGTCTCCCCATCCAGGTGAGCGGAGGGAGTTAGCAGGAGAGTGGGGAGCCAGCAGGAGAGTGGGGAGCCAGTCCTGCTCCCCAGCGTGGTCTATTTACTGCTCTTCTCTTTCTCCCCTCCTGCAGCAGGCGGTTCCACCCGTTGCCACCCAGACGTCTTCCTATTCCTGCATGTTACCCGGGGGCACGCCCGTGCGGAGCTATGAATCTTACACGCCCCCCCAGCTGCCCCCGTCTCACAACCTGGGCTCTGGGAATGCCGCCTCAACTGGTGAGGGGTCTTGGGGGTTAAGGGGAGGGACTTCTCCCCCCGCAGGGTGCCCTGGAGGTTGCAGTCTGGGTGGCGCAGCTTGGATGCCCCCCCCAAAAAAATAGGCTCCTGGGGGTTGGAAACCTCAGGCCCAAGGGCCAAATGTAGCTCTCAGGAAGTTTTATTGTAGCCCTTTCCCAGTTCCTGGATCTGACCCTGGGATCCGATTCCTGCCTCCAAGCACCGAGAGACTCAGCTCAGGATGAAGGAGCAGAGAGGAGGGCACCTGCCCATGGAGAGGGGGGGACAGATCCACGGCTCCTTTTCTTGAGTGCCCCCTGCCCCCAACTCCTGCGTGGCCCTCAGAGCTGGGAGTGATTTTCAAAATGGCCCCAGGAGGGAAACCATTCCCGACCCTTGCCCTGTACGGGATCAGGAACTCCTCGCAGGCGATACAGACCCTATATGGGATCCCATATGGACCGGAGCTCCTGGGCATTACAGACCCTATATGGACTGGCTGGTCTACACTCCCTCATCCCTACTCCTTCTGTCTCCCCCCAGGTCTAATCTCTCCGGGAGTGTCCGTTCCCGTTCAAGTCCCCGGCGGAGAGCCTGATCTTGGCCAGTACTGGCCCCGGCTCCAGTGATGGAGGGGTCCCCACGGCCGGAAGATGTGGGGAAGGTGGGGGCAGCTGGTGGGGGGGGACTTGGTTTCTGGGAGTGAGAGAGCCAGCCCCCTCAATCACCTCCTCCCCCTGCACATCCATCTGTCTGTCTTGTCTGTCTTAGGCGAATATGTCTGTGTTAGAGTCACCCCCTTCCCTCTCCGAGTGTGGCGTCTGTGGGTCCCATGGGGGGGGGGGCCTCACCCCCCCTCCCTTTCCATGCTCCTTCCCACCCGTCTTCGGGAAACAAAGGGAGTCAGTGCAGAGGATTATGGGGGACAATGGCCACACCCCCCCTTTGGGAGGCAGTGCAAAGGATCATGGGAGAAAAATGGCCCATCTGCTTGGGAACTGACCTAGAGAATAATGGGAGGGAAATGATTATTTGCACCCACCCCCAGTGAAAAGGACTGTAAATGGCCACATCCTTGGAGAGCTGGAGAAAAGAATCATGCCCAAAAAATGGCTACCCCCTTGCTCCCTGGAACTGGTGGGGAAAAAATGGTCATTCCCCTTGGCACAAAGGAATGAAAATGACTTATTCCCCCACTGAGAACTTGAGCAAAGGATTGTGGGGGGAAACGGCCTTTTCCCCTGAGAGCTAACACAAAGGATTATGGGAACAAATGGCTATTTTCCCCTAGAGAAAAGGATGATGGGAGGGAAATGACCATCTCCCCTACAAGCTACTGAAGTGGCTCAATGGGGGAAAAAATCTGTCAACGCCGCCAAGAATGGCCATCTACCCTGGTGCAAAGGGCTATGGGAGTAAACGTCTGGCCTCCATTCAGCGCTTCAAGGTTATGAGGGGGAAATGGCCTTTACCCTTAAGAGATGGTGCAAAGGATCGTGGGGGGAAATGGATTATCCCCTAGAACAGAGGATTATGGAAAGCCATTTTTCCCCCATGAGCCTTTGCCCCAGCACTTACGTGGCAAAGGCTCATGGGGGGAAAATGCCATTTCTCCTGGCACAAAAGATTAAGGGAATAAAATGGGAGCCAAAGCAAAGGATGGATTATGGGCAGGGACCCGCGTTCACTGCACCAAAAAATCTTAAATTCTGCAACCAGTGAAGCCAAATTCTGCAAATTCACCGCGCGCATCATTCCCTTGATGCGCATAACGATGCATGCTGGGAAGCAAATTTGCAAGAGGTTTGACATAGAATCACAACGTGGCTAATCAAACACGACTCAAATCCTCTGGAATTTCAGCCCCCCCAGAATTCCCACCCCCTATTCAAACCCCAGCCCTCCCTCACCCAAACGTCGGGCCTTCAGAGCCCACCCACCCACAGGTCATCTCCCAGGGGCCTGTTTACCCTCGGGTCATGGTCGCCCCTCCCGGACAGACGGCAGCAGCAGGTTTAGTTTAGGGTCAGGCAACATGTTTCTGCCTGAGCCAGGATTTAACGATCCTGCAGACGGGCCCCCACTGCAATTTCAGCCTGGCCCTGCCAGGATTGGCTGATTCTGCAGAAATCACTGCAGACTGCAGCAACGCAGTCAACCCGGGTCCCTGATTATGGGATGCAGATTGCTTACCTCTGTGACACACGGCGTTACATGGAGGAAAAGGAAACCATCTTTTTTCTCCTGCCTCCCCAAGCATCCTAGGGTAGCTAGAGATGGAGAGAGGTATCTGGGGCTCTTCTGAATCTTTGGGGGAGGCATCTCCAACTGAGGCCACACCTCAGCCGCCCCCCCCCCTATACACCATATTGGATCCACCCCAAACCCCACTCACACCCCATAGCTCCCTGCATGGATTCACCCAGCTGGGATAACAGCGAGATCCTGGAGGAGGACACATCAACTCCCTCAATCCCTAGACACCCTCCCACGGTAACAATCCCCCACAACCCCAAGCTGTGCTTTCACCTGTGTTAATAAAGGACAACTGTAAATAACACCATGGCTGCCTCAGTGTGTGTGTGTGAGAGAGTCTGTTATGGGGCTTGCACGCAACGGCCAAACACGGGCTTAGGGGGTTTGACCCCCGTTCTTTCTTACGTCTAAAGCTCCCCCGACCGCCGGGCAGGAACAGGGCGTCGGTCGGCAGCTTGCGGACTCAGAGATGAGCCAGCGGTCCCGGCGCTGGGGGCGGCGCTAGGGTTATCCGAGCGTTTTTCAAGATGTCACTTTTTTGATCCATGGAGGTAGATTTGTTTAACATACGCCCCCGTTGGGTCCCTGTCCCAGCGCTGGTTGCTCAGCCCTGGTTGGCGGAAGGAGACCTGAGCCAGCTGTGCTCTTCCTCCCCCCTTCTCCTGTATTCTCTCCCCCCTTGCCCTCTACTCTGGGGAGGCATCAGTGGCCCCACACTAGTAAGAAGGGGGGAGCAGCATGTGGGTCAGCGGCATCAATCAGTGTCAGGCGGGCATTTAAGGCCTGGTTGGGAACCCGCAAGGAGGGATAGACTTGGAGGGGGGAGCTCATTGCTAGGGCGAATTCACACGTGCAGCAATTATCTGGATTTTAAAAAACTGGTTCTCAATAGTTCGCTGTTAACAAGTCCTGTTGCATTCACATGCATGCCATACCGATTTTAAGTACAGCGAAATAATGCATTCAGACCTTCTTGTAGTGCGTGCTTACCCGGCTGCTCAGTGCGATTCAGTTACAGGAAGTGGCCTGTGGGGAGCCAGAAGGTTGCTACTTTGTAGCAAAGTACAACTTTGCTACAACCTTTGCTACAACTTTGCAACAACCTTTGCTGCAACTTTGCAAACTTTGCAACAACCTTTGCTACAACCTTTGTAGCAAAGGTTGCTACTTTGTAGAATCAGGGAGTAAAGAGGGAGAGCCTGAGGCTGCTGGAAAGAAGCCCCTCGCATAGTGAGGCGCGCTGCTTCTCTCCCTGGTTTCTTTCCGGTATCCCGCTGCTGCTACTGCTGCAGCACTACGGTAGAGGCAGAGGCAGATGATTGAAAGTCCCTTGGAGGGAAGAACTTTTTTGGGGAGAAGCATGGAGGGGAAACATGGAGGGGAAGAACTTTTTTGGGGAGAAGCTGGCTGCAGCCTGCACCCAGCGAGGCAACTACAGGGCTCCAGCTGGTCTCACTGCTTCCGGTAGGGGCAGGAGTAAAACAGCGCACTTGGAAGCACGGTTGCATTCACATCAGAAAAGATTACACACTAGTTAAAACCAGTACGATGTTGCTTTCACACTGCTGTTAAGTGCGGATTTATTGAAAACGGACAGCAAAAAGGTAGGTTTGAGTAGCTTTTCAACACGCATTGCTTTAGTGCGATATTGACTCCATTTAATCGAATTTAAGTGTTCAGACAGGCATGAAACATTCGTTTTTTTTAAAAAATCGCACAAATCAGAACGTCTGAATCCCCCCCTAGTGGATAGCTTCCCCACGAGCTCTGCCGCGCCTAGTCGCCTCAAATTAAAGCACTGGAGCATCTGGAGGGGCATTGCCCACGGATACAAATTTGAGAGATTCACTTTAATATGACATCTCCGTCCTCTCCCCCTTCTGGGACCAAGGGGGGGGGGGGAGTGGGCAAGAACAAGGAGACCCCCAAAAGGAAGAGGGTAATAATTGTAGCTTTATTCTGTACCCCACCTCTTTGAAAAGGGATCCCCATCCCTCAAAAAGGTGCCCCTCGATCCCCACCCGCAACCCCATTACTCTCCCAGCCATGGGGTCCCTGCAGTGCTGCCACTGTTTGTCATGAGGGAACATGGGGCAATACAGAATCCGGGGGTATTGGGGCGACTGGTACAGAAGAATATTAAAACTGTAAAGTGCAGAAGCTAAGATTGTGAGCTCCAGCCTGGGGGGAGGGAACACCAGCCACACAGGTTTGGAGACAGGAGACCTATTGTCAGGCAAAACAAGCCATTAGCTGCCCTGGTAACTGCTAAGGGTGGGGGCTGGGGGCGGGATTGCAGCCCTCCTACAAGGACATTAAAACAACAATAGAGAAACGTGGAAGGAGGCAAAAGAGAAAAGAGAATGCGCTCTTCCATCTTGACCAGCGAGGAGCAAGCAGCTTGCAGGCGAGGCTGCACAACCATGAGCTAGAGACTTTCCAAGGACCGAGCCCGGCCCCAACACCAGGCCGAGAAGCACTGCCCCAATCTGGACTGAGCCTTAGGGTAAGAGGGCAGGCAGCGAACCTTAGTGCAACTAGAATGCGTTGGTTTGGATTTGTTTTATGACTTCACGCTGTTCCAATCAACAGCCTTATAATTGTATTTACTTAATATATGTTTTATAACCAAGCCTAGCGTGCTTGTGTGTTTATTTGGCCGTGGGGGATTCACTCAGGGGGTACCCTGTCTAGGTGAGAGCCTAGACAGACCTTTTGTATATAAGACAATCCCACCGTGAAGTCTTCCAAGCTACGGGTGGCCAGAGAAGTTTCTCCAAGTTACGACTGGGCTGGGAGAACAAGGGGAGGCGTTTCTGGGGGGTGCAGAACGCCGAAAGCTCCCTGATTGCGGTGAGGGTTGCTGATCACTTGGGAACCCACGCGGGCACAGGCAACTGGGTTGCGGCTGGCCTAGGGGGCATCCGGGGGACAGCCTAGAGAAAGAGGGGGACCCCGATCCCAGTGACAGTGGTGATCCAGGCCAGTACTCTGGAGTACCCCATTTGAACCCCAAAACCCCACCCTGCGATCAGGGCGCTCCTGGCGGTTCATTCCCCAGCGACGCCACCCTTTCATCTCCCTGCCCAGCCGTAGCGCAGAGACCCCTCTCTGGCCACCTGTAGCTGGGGAGGTTTCGCAGCGGGGTTATCTTAAAAGGGGTAGGTTCGTCTGGGCTCTCGCCCAGATAGAGTCTCCCCACTTAGGAACCCTGAAGTGCTAAATTAACACACGCAAGCGCGCTAGCCTTGATTATCAAGAATATATTACACGCAAATATGCACAAGACTCAGGCTGTTGATCAAACAGTGCGAAGTCATAAAACAAATCCAAACCAATGCATTCCAATTCCACTGAGGTTCCCTGCCTGCCCTCGTACCCTAAGGCTCAGTCCAGATTAGGTCAGTGCTTGTCGGCCTGGTGTTAGGGCCAGGCTCGGTCCTTGGAGGTGGCTTGGAAAGTCTCTAGCTCATGGTTGGGCAGCCTCTCCTGCAAGCTGCTTGCTCCTTGCTGCTCAAGATGGAAGAGAGCGTTTTCTTTAATGTCCTTGTAGGAGGGTTGCAATCCCCCCCGCCCGCCCCCAGCAGTTACCTGGGCAGCTAATGGCTTGTTACCTGACAATGGGTCTCCTGTCTCCAAACCTGTGTGGTTGGTGTTCCCTCCCCCCAGGCTGGAGCTCACAATCTTAGCTTCTGAACTTTACAGTTTTAATATTCTTCTGTACCAGTTGCCCCAATA